>JAVKPL010007490.1:0-29842 GCA_032173675.1 Gastrolobium villosum
GATCTCTATAGCAGGATCATCTTGCAGGTTCTTCTCTCGAATTCTTGACAAGTGATCAGCAACTTTATTCTCCATCCCCGACTTGTCTTTTATTTCCAAATCAAATTCTTGGAACAACAACATCCACCTTAGCAGTCGTGGTTTGGCATCTTGTTTAGAGATCAAATATTTTATAGCTGCGTGATCAGTGAAGATGATTGTCTTGGCACCAAGGAGATATGGTCTAAATTTATCAAGTGCATAGACCACAACAAGCATCTCCTTCTCTGTTGTTTCATAATTCACTTGTGCTTCATTCAGAACTTTGCTAGCATAGTAAATAACATGCAACAGTTTGTTTCTTCTCTGCCCAAGAACAGCACCAATAGCAAGATCACTAGCGTCACACATCAGCTCAAACGGCATACTCCAATCAGGAGATATCAAGACAGGAGCAGTAGTGAGCTTTTCCTTTAGCAAATTAAATGCTTTAAGGCAAGCATCATTGAAAACAAAGTCATTGTCTTTCATTAGAAGTTGACTTAGTGGCTTGGCAATTTTAGAGAAATCCTTGATGAATCTTCTATAAAAGCCAGCATGACCAAGGAAACTTCTCACTCCATTAACATTAATTGGAGGAGGTAGTTTTTCAATGAGCATCAGTTTTGCTTTATCAACTTCTATACCTTCCTTTGAAATTTTGTGTCCAAGCACAATGCCTTCTTGGACCATGAAGTGACATTTCTCCCAGTTGAGAACCAGGTTTGTCTCTTGGCATCTTTTCAGTACCTTAGACAAATTGCATAAGCAATCATCAAAACAAGAGCCAAAGACCGAAAAGTCATCCATGAATACCTCCAAGAACTTTTCTACCATATCCGAGAAAATTGATAACATGCATCTCTGAAAAGTAGCAGGTGCATTGCATAATCCAAACGGCATCCTCCTATAGGCAAAAACGCCAAAAGGACAAGTGAATGCTGTCTTCTCCTGATCTTCAGGAGTCACTGCAATTTGATTATAGCCACTGTATCCATCTAGAAAACAATAATAAGAGTGACCCGCCAACCTTTCTAGCATTTGATCCACAAAAGGGAGGGGAAAATGGTCCTTCCTTGTTGCTTCATTAAGCCTTCTATAGTCGACACACATCCGCCAGCCAGTAATTGTCCTGGTAGAGACTAGCTCATCCTTATCATTCTTCACCACAGTGACACCCCCTTTCTTAGGCACGGTTTGAACAGGGCTTACCCATGCAGTATCTGATATAGAATAAATCATACCTGCATCAAGAAGTTTGACCACTTCTTTTCTCACTACTTCTTTCATCATGGGGTTTAATCTCCTCTGAGGCTGCCTTACAGGTTTGATATCATTCTCCATGAGAATTTTATGCGTACAGAAGGAAGGACTTATACCCTTTAGATCAGCCATGGACCATCCTAAAGCAGTCTTGTGCTTTAAAAGAACTTGTTTCAGCTTCTTCTCATCATCAGCAGATAACCTGTTATTTATAATCACCGGATATGTTTCATTATCCCCCAGGAACATGTACTTTAGAGTAGGAGGTAACTCCTTAAGATCAACTTTAGGAGCACCTATTTCTTTGTCAGATTTCTTCTGTTCAAGGAACTCATCAGCAGCTTTAATATCTTCCTCAAAAGGGATATGATCTCTCTCTTGCAATTCAACAGTCAATTCTTGCAAGGGAGTTTTATCTTCATGTACCACCTCTTCTAAGACATTAATTTCGAAACACTCACTATCATCATATGGTCTTTTCATTGCATCAAAGACATTGACAGTGATTGTGTCTTCATTCACTCTTAGCACCAGCTTTCCCTGCTCTACATCAATCATTGCACGGGCTGTGGCCAGGAAAGGTCTACCCAATATGAGAGGCATTTCATTTTCCACTTCCATATCATGCACAATAAAATCAGCCGGAAAGATGAACTTGTCAATTTTTACAAGGACATCTTCGACTATACCACTTGGCTTCCTTAAGGATCTATCAGCAAGCTGAAGAGAAACCAAGGTAGGCTTCAATTCAATAATCCCCAAGGCTTTACAGACAGATAAGGGCATCAGATTAATGCTCGCCCCCAAATCACACAAAGCTTTGCCAATCTTTGTATCTCCGATTTCAATTTCAATGTTGAAGCTTCCAGGATCACGAAGTTTAGGAGGAAACTTCCTAGTGATAATAGCACTGCACTTCTCAGTAAGTGCAACTGTCTGACACTCTTGTAGCTTATGCTTCCTGGAGAGGAGATCTTTCATGAATTTTGCATAATTTGGCATATTAGCCAATGCTTCAGCAAACGGAATGTTCACATGCAACTTCTTGAAAATCTCAAGAAATCTGTCATAGCTTTTTGCTTTCAATTCTGGCTTCAACCTTCCAGGATAAGGTGCCATTTTCATAAGGTACTCTTCACTAAGTTCAAACTTTTCTTTCGGAAGAGTAGATTGCTCCTTCACATTATCAGCCGGTGTAACTATTTCAGGAGACTTTTCAGCTCTTTTTCAGACTTCTCCCCCTGTTCAACCTTCTCTTCCTCTTCTATAGGTTTTGGTGGGGATGCCACCACTTACCCGCTTCTAGTTATAATTGCCATACAATTATACTTGGGATTGGTAGTGGTATTGCCAGGAAAGGTACCTGGTGCTCTATCAGACAGTTGTTGGGCAAGTTGACCAACCTGATATTCCAGGTTCTTGATTGAACCTTTGGTATTCCTGGACTCAGCTCTACTTTCCTCAATGAAAGCATTGGTACTTTTTTGATTAGCCTTACTCTCTTCCATGAAAGCGTTAGTACTTTGTGCTAATGTTCCTACTAAACGCTCCAGGTCAGAAGGCTCTCTTTGTGGAATAGGTGGTGGCTTTAGATAGTTGTCAGACTTCATATCTAATCCAGTACCTTGATAACTCTTCCTTTGGTAGCTATTACCGCCAGCAGAATTATTCTGATTCCTTGAGAAGTTTTGCTGATTAGGGCGCTGGTCATACCAAATGCCATTTACCTGCACCTGTTGAGACGAATCTGAAGACATCAATGTAGGACAAGCATTGGTGTCGTGATCTTCATGACAGTATTCACAGTCAAAAACAACTGCATTAGCTTGAACTTTAGAAAGCTGCATCCTCTCAAACTTTGCATTCAGATTAGACATCTGTTGTGATAACAACTTTTGCTCTGCCAGCATTGCATTATTATCATTGAGTGGCACTACTTCCCTTTTTCCCGTCCTTGAAGATGTCTCATTCTCATTTTTAGCTAACTTGTCAATCAGATGATATGACTCTGAAGCTAGCTTATCACCCAAAGAACCGCCTGCTGCAGTATTAATAACCAGTTTCGTTTCCGGCAGACAACCATTGAAAAAGATTCTCACTTGATCCCCTTGAGATAGGTTATAATGAGGAACCTTTCTCATGAGGGCCTTGAATCTATTCCAAGAAGCGCAGGTGGTCTCTCCCATAAGTTGTTTGAAAGATGTGATATCATTCACCATGTTGTTGTATTTCTCCATGGGGAAGAACTCTGCAAAGAACTTTTCAGACAAGTTTTCCCAAGAAATGATGCTATCAGCAGGTTGTCTTTCCACCCAATCAAGAGCTTTTCCCTTAACAGAAAAAGGAAAAAGTCTCAATCGTATTGCATCATCAGAAACGTGTGGAGGCTTTGTGGAGTCACAGATTCGTAAAAATCTGTCAACGAATCTGTGAGGATCTTCATTGTCCTCTCCTCCATATTTTTCTCTCTCAGCCAACTGAATGATGTTGGACTTGAGCTCCCATTGATTGTTCCCAAGTTCAGGTGGAACAATTCCAGCATTGGGCCTGTTAAAGATAGGCGTGAGAATGGTGTTCATGCGAGGATCAACATTTTGATTTGGAGCAGCCATCTCTGGTATTTCCAGTGGTAGGGTTTCAGCTACTGGAATGGTAGTTGTTTGTGCCCTTTTTCTTTCCTTCTCCCTTTGAGCAATTCGTTCGCTTCTCCTTAAAAGCACTGCTTTGCATACAACTTCAGAGAAAAGATTAGTAGCACAGATACAAAACAAAAATAAAATTAAAATAAAAATAAAAACAATTTAATCTTTAAAATCAAGATTAATTGATTTTAGAGAAACACTCCCCGGCAACGGCGCCAAAAACTTGACGTGGATCGGCAAGTGTACCGAATCGCGCAAGTAATAAGTAGTAAGTCAGGTCGAATCCACAGAGAGTGTATCTAAATCAATTAAACTATTCTTTTGAAGATTAAATAATCCAAGAGGTTTTTGACACGAATGTCAGGATTGTGTAGAAATTTGATTTGTAAAATAAAACGTATTTTTGTTCTTTTTGAATATTTGAAATCCAACAAAATGAAAGTTTGGAAATTTATGAGAAAGCACTGCAGTTAGAGAACACTTACCGATGATCCCCACCTTTTACTCTGGATTAAGTTTAAATATCAATATATATATATATATCGCGAAATTTAGATAATTATCAGATAAAAATATCAGTAGTTAATTCTCAATCCCTTGAAGAATTAACCCTTTAACCCCATATAAAACCCTAATTCCTTGAGGTGCCCTATATGAGATCAAGCATAAAGATTGATAATTAAGACATCTACAATATGAATCATGTCTATCCCTAGATCATGTTCATACCGTCATTCTATCCCCTTTCTGGATTAACCACCGCAGATTCCTCTTGTTGGCCCTAATCCTCAGATTTACTATCAATTACTAGATTGATCAGATCTAATAATAACAATAACAACACGATCAGAATAGAACGAAATTCAAAGGATATATATATAAATATAAACTCAATCCATTGTATCAGGGGTTCACAAGGGTTCGTGACCCTAACCACAACAAAGGGGTTCTAGCCAACCATTATCATGGCTAAAAATCCAATATTCAATAAAAACATCAAAATATAGAACTACAGAAAGGTAGAAGAAGAAGATGCTCCTCTCCAAATCTCCAGAGCCTTCCTCCTCAGAATGACCTAATATTTTTCAGAATGACCAATTGTGATCTTTAGGGCTGTCTTTTGCCCTTTTATACACCTCAGAATTCTTTTTTCCTCGCAACTGACAGCTGTCCATTTCAATCCTCCGCTTGGAGCGCAGGATCCACGCTCCAAGCGTAGAAACACTGTCTGATTTTTCCTTGTCTACGCTTCAAGCGTAGGGTTCTACGCTTGAAGCGTAGACCCACTGCCTTGGGTCTCTTCCTACGCTCCAAGCGTTGAATTGAACGCTCCAAGCGTGGAGACACTGTCTGATTTCTTCCTGCTCCTTTATTTGACCTTTTTCTCCTATAAACATAAAGAATTTGAGTGAGAGAGTGTCTGACAAGTTTTATTCAATAATTTCACCATATATACACCTTTATACACAATTTTAGATCTGATTCAATGCTTTTTGATCTATAAAAGTATATATGCTGGGAGCATATCATTAATCAATTTCATAAAATACTGCCTGTATGTAAATTGCAAGACAACTAACTGGAATACCTCATAAATATAATGTGAGTATCTAAAGCCACAGGACTACAACACAAAGCATGGGTCAAAATCCTGAATACTTTAATTACAACTTTAACTAAGTAGATAAAAACAAATCCATGTGGCATGGACAAACCCCATGCTCACCAAATAAGGCAACAATGCCCAACAACAGTCTCAACATAATCATAACAGAAAACATAGACAGCAGTCAAATAATCAGCATCCATCATGTCAGCAAAATACAGATAAGTCTAACTCAGCTCTGGTCTTCTGCCACCTGAGCCCTCAACATTACCTGAACCTGAAATAAGCGTCCCCAAACGTGGGGTGAGATCTCTAAACAAGAAATCTCAGTAAGACAAGGGGTCCTCAAGGATCTTCCACCCCAAGCTCACTTACATGTGTAATATAAGTTCAAAAAGAGTATTTACAATATAAGTTCCAAAACTATGCAATGCAACAGATATTCATGCCATGTGTGTTTATACAATCAACTGGCCAGAGAAATGCAGGAATACGTCTATACCCACATAAGTACAAGGAACACCGCTTGCACCTCACCCACAGCCTCACCATCTTGTATGTACCACATACTCAGGCTTACCGTATAGGTGGACATCACATGCATATCATAAAAGCACATTTCATATAATAGCTCAACAGCATTTCCAAAACATCAAAGCATGTAACACAGCATGCATAGACCACATCCCCATGGGACATGGTGGAACCACAACATGGCTAAACCGAGGACACGAAAGCTTACCTTGCAAGCTAGCTATCCAAGCCAAGAGTCCGCACAAACTCAAAGTCCAAACACAGCAGAATCACAATCTGTTTTAGACCAATAATTATATCAATATTAATATTCTAATATTTACAATTTAAACTAGACATCTTGAGGTTTCTAACGATATACTTTATGTCTCAATCGGAGTTGTATAACTCCGGTTATGTTTTTTTGCAAAGTTCTTACAACAAGCTGAATTTCCAGCAATGGGGTCGCGACTTCAAACATAAACTCAGAGAAATCCAATCATCCATTGGATCTGAAAATTTATAGGGTTGTATACCTATGTGTTAGCTTCACAGAGGTCCAAACCTCACTCAATTTAGAGCTCTGTAGCTCGAGATATCGCAATTTTACTAAACTAGGTCGTTGTTGTCTCGCGAAGTATTCGATTACTGCATTTTCCCAGAAAAGTTTTTCCCCGAAAAGTATTCGAATACTTCTTCGACAGAATGCAGAAAACTTAGTTTTAAAGGTAAAATTGACCTCTAATGATCCAAACTCGATTTGGAGTCCAAGAACTCCTTAAACAGATGTTTATTAACATGCTATGAACCCAGAAACACATTCCTTTTATCAAATGGTTCAAGTTACGATTTTTAATTGTTTAAACAAGCTTAAAGTCATCAAAAGACAAAGAGGTGTTCATGGTATACCTCTAAGCTCCAAAAATCTGAAAATTAGACAGCAAGGAGGTCTCCAATACAGCACCTAGGTTCTGACTTCACCAAAGAACGAAAATGCCCAACAAGCTTGGACCTTTCATCATCAAAATGGTTCCTTGAAGCACTAAAGGTTGCTTCTTGGACCTTAAAATGCCATGATCATGACCTCCACTCTTCTCACACAAAGAACTCAGCCCCCACAGCCATACACAGTAGCTAGACACTCTCCCAAAGGTCACTCCTTACTCTCACCAAGCACAAGCACACTCACCCTAGGTGTTAAAGAGAAGAATGGTGAGGGAAATGGTCTCAAATTCAAGAAATGGTGAAGGAGAAGGCAATGGGACAGTAACCACTATGCAGCCACCCAAGGGAGTCACGTAGAGGTTGGAGGTTTGTCTAGGGTTTTGTGCAAAATGCACATATATAGCCACTTAAGTCATAACACGCAGTATTAGCCTTAATAGCAACGCAAAAGATCTTGACCCCAAAATTTGGAATCCAGACCTACACATTTTTCTAGGATTTTTCATATTTTTATTTTATTTTTCGGAGCACCTTTCCGGTACGCGCTTTTCCATAGCCAGTATCAGTTCTGGCATCAGATTACATTATTTTGACTTGAAACTTGTTTTACAAGTCCTACATAATATTCTAGTAATTATCATGCATTCGTTATAATTTTCCGGGATACTTTTGCGGTACGCATTTATACCGGGTAGCAGAACCGGTATCTGCGCTTTTCTTCCGAAAAGCGACTTTCAGCATTTTACCCACTCAATATAATCATTCAAGCCCAATAATAATTATTAAGGTCAATTATGGAATCATTCCCTAATTATCATAATTAATTCACTAATTACCTTAATTAGCGGTGCGAGTTCTTACAAAGAACAAGTGGGATTTTCATGAAATGGGGAAGGGAAGCTCACGGGTAGAAAAGAAGAAGAAGAAAGAGGGCGTGGGGGGTGGTGTGGACTTAAGTGGACTTTGGTCCCACGGGTCCCACACGCGATTTAACTTTAATCCAATCACTAATTCTGATCACAGATTCTTAATCTACTTATTTTTCTGGTTCATGATATATTTTTATTTCCTAAAAATATTGATAAAAATTTCACACTTATCGGTACACTCATACCGCAGTATTTTACACTAGAAAATCACTATTCATCAATTTTTCACAAATTTGCCTATTCACTCAATTTTTCGCCCTGAGTCCGTTTCCGGCATTATTTTTGTCATATGAAGCCTCCTACTCAATTTTTATGCCTAGGGATACGTGGTTGGTAATTTACCATTTTTCCCTTTTTGGCCTTAATTCTCGGATTTTCACTAATCCATCCATTTTAAATACACATCATCATACAAAACACACACTTAAATTTATGAGGTGTTATATTCACCCCTCCTCTTAGAAATTTTGACAACAAAATTAAATCATACCTGTCCGCTAACTCAGGATACAGTCGGAGAATCTCGTCCTCCCGCTCCCAAGTAGCCTCCTCAGGTGTGCAGCCCTCCCACTGAATCTTCAGCATGGGAATAACTTTACTTCTCAACCTCTTTTCACTGCGGTCCAATATTGCAATAGGACCAACGGGAGTCTTCAAATTCTCCCTTATTTCGATATTATCCGGTATCACCACATGTGATTTATCCGGAACATAACGTCGCAACTGCGACACATGAAAAACATCATGTAGATTGGACAATTGAGGGGGCAAGGCAAGCTGATAGGCCACCAATCCTACTCTTTTCATAATTTGATACGGTCCAATGAACCGTGGACTCAGCTTCCTCACTCCCAACGCACGGCCAACACCCGTGACCGGAGACAATCGTACAAAAACGTGGTCACCTTCCTCAAATTCTAGCGGTATATGCTTATTGTCATAGTAGCTTTTCTGCCGATTCTGTGCCTGTTTCAATTTTTCTCTAATCATTTTTATTTGCACTGTTGTTTCCTGCACAAAATCCGGACCAAATCTTTCTTTATCGCCTACCTCAGTCCAACAAGTGGGAGTACGACACCTCTTCCCGTACAATACCTCATACGGTGCCATACCCAGACTTGAGTGAAAACTGTTATTGTAAGAAAACTCCACCAATGGCAAGTACCTATCCCAAGCAGTACCCTGTTCCAATGTGCAAGCTCTCAGCATATCCTCAAGTGTCTGTATGGTCCTTTCAGTCTGACCATTAGTCTGCGGGTGATACGCAGTGCTCAGTCGAAGCTGAGTGCCAAAAGCCTGCTGTAAGGCTCCCCAAAAGCGTGAAGTAAATTTTGGGTCCCGATCACTGACAATGCTAATCGGTATCCCATGAAGTCTAACAATCTCATTTACATACAACTTTGCCAACTTCTCTGTGGTGGAATCTACTCGTACTGGTAGGAAATGTGCAGACTTCGTAAGTCGATCCACAATAACCCAAATCAAATCGTAATCGGCCTGAGTTCGAGGCAATCCAACAAAAAAATCCATAGAAATACTCTCCCATTTCCATTCTGGTATATCCAGCGGCTGAAGTAACCCAGCAGGTTTTTGATGCTCTATCTTTACTTTCTAACAAACCAAACACTTAGATACGTACTCAACAACATCTCTCTTCATCCCAGGCCACCAGAACTTAACTTTTAAATCTTGGTATATTTTTGTAGCACCTGGGTGGATAGCATATTGACCCTTATGGGCCTCCGTCATAACCTCCTCTGCAAGCTCCTTGGGCACAACAATCCTGCCCTGATATGATAATAACCCCTGTTCATTAACAGATATGCCACTCTGACCTTTCAAATATTTAATACTTTCATTCTGGATCTGAGTCTCTTTAATCTTCTCGTGTAGCTCGTTCTCAATCTGTGTCAACTCCATATCACAAATTCTTCCTGCAAAGAAATCCGTTATTTTCATGTCTCGGAATTGCTCAATCACTTCATTGTCCCACATCATCATATGAGATAAATTGACAGACTTCCTACTCAACGCATCTGCCACCACATTAGCCTTTCCCGGGTGATATTTCAGCTCAAAGTCATAGTCTTTTAAGAATTCAACCCATCTTCGCTGCCTCATATTCAGCTCCTTCTGATCAAACAAATATTTCAAGCTTTTATGATCACTGAACAAAGCAAATGTCATCCCATACAGAAAGTGCCTCCATATTTTCAAGGCAAACACAATAGCAGCCAGTTCTAAGTCGTGTGTCGGATAATTCCCTTCATGCGGCTTTAACTGTCTGGACGCATAAGCAATCACTTTTCCTTCTTGCATTAGTACGCTCCCTAAACCTTTCTTAGAAGCATCACAATATAAAACAAACTCACCCTCCGGATCAAGAAGAGTTAACACCGGAGCAGTGGTCAACTTCTCTTTGAGTAACAAAAAACAGTCCTCACATTCCTGGGTCCACACAAAAGGAGTATCCTTTCGTGTCAATCGGGTCAACGGTAGAACCATTGTAGAAAATCCCTGTATAAACCGGCGATAATAACCAGCAAGCCCTAGAAAACTCCTAATCTCAGTCACAGTCTTAGGTCGTTCCCAGTCGCTTACAACTTCAATCTTGCTTGGATCCACTGCAACACCACTTGCGGAAATAACATGACCCAAAAATTGCACCTCAGACAACCAGAATTCACACTTAGACAGTTTAGCATATAGTTTCTTATCCTTCAACACCTGCAACACAGTCCTCAGATGATCGGTGTGCTCCTCTTTACTCTTAGAATAGATCAAAATGTCGTCGATAAATACAATCACAAACTGGTCCAAATACGGTTTAAAGATGCGATTCATATAATCCATGAACACCGCAGGGGTATTTGTAAGCCCAAAAGGAATCACTTGATATTCAAAATGTCCATATCTGGATCGGAAAGCTGTTTTTGGTACATCCTCCGGTTTAATCCGAATCTGGTGATATCCGGACCGGAGATCAATCTTCGAAAACACACAGGCACCCCTCAACTGATCTAATAAGTCACCAATGCACGGCAACGGGTACCTGTTCTTAATCGTCACTTTATTCAACTGCCGGTAGTCAGTGCACAATCTCATGCTACCATCATTTTTCTTCACAAATATCACCGGAGCTCCCCATGGAGACACACTCGGCCTGATAAAATTCTTTGCAGATAGTTCTTCAATGTGTTGCTTCAACTCGGCCAACTCGTGCCACATAGTCTGCCAAAAAAGAATGCGTTGCTCCCGAATCAAATAACACAGACAAATCAACATTAGAGAGAAAAATTATACCTTTTACCAAACTCGGAGCCTTTTAAGTATGTTGCGCATTTGTAGTATATACCCGTCCAACCGTAGGAATAGCAGCAGTAGGAGTAGTAGTAGTAGTCGCAGTTGGTAAGGCCTGCAGATTCGCAGCCTGTCCCGTAGAAGATGGACAACTCCTAGCAAAATGGCCAGTCTAACCACATTTAAAACAAGCCCCCGGGCCAGAACCACATACACCCTTGTGGTATTTCTTGCACTTCCCACATTATGGGGTATAATATCTGTCCACAGTTCCACCACCAAGGGTCCCACCCCTCTTGAATTGACCAGGAGGCTGCCTTACATGCAACCCCCGGCCCCTGTTATTATTGTTAAAGCCTCCTCTATTATTGTTACCTGAAGGACCTGATGTCCTCTTAACCTCTTGTTCTTTTGCCGTATCAGATTTTGGATACCTACCATACACAGTCTCGACCCTCTTACATTGGGTCACAAGGTCAGCAAAGTTTCTTACTGCAGTATTCGACATCCTCTTCGCAATTTTTTCATTCAGCCCCCTTTGGAATTTAGCTGACAAGAACTCAGGAGTAGGTAGAGTACCTCCATAATTTGCAAACTTTACAAGTTCATTGAATTTTTCCACATAGGCATCCACTGTCATGACTCCCTGCACAAGATTATCAAACTCACCTTGCTTTGCCTCCCGGATATCGCGGGGAGAATATTCTTCATGAAACAACCGTTCAAACATAGCCCAAGAAATTTCCTCACCCTGAATAGCATAAGGGCGAGACACATTGTCCCACCACTCCTGGGCGTCTCCCTCCAGCATATACACAGAATACAATAGCTTTTGCAGATCTTGGCATCTCATCACCTGGAAAATCTTATCCATTCCCCTCAGCCAAGTAGTAACCTCCTTCGGGTCCCTTGACCCCAGAGATGCGGGTGGCTTATGTTTCCTAAAGGATATGAGCCTACGCTCATCATCGGCATTATCAATAAAATTATCAATAATATCTATGAAGCACAGACACTTCAAAAATCCTGACGTGTCGTGTCCTACACTTCCCGACACTCTCGGACACTCCGACACTCAACGACACTTTAACAAACGTTATAAAAATTCAAAAAAAGGTTTAAAGGTTACATTGCGTTCAGTTTTTAGTTCCAACTATTAGATTCGTTGGATTACGATTACTATTTTATTGAGTTTAATATAAATACTTGTGATATCTTATGTTTTTTTGCAAAACTGATGAATATTATAAGTTTAGATTCATTTTCTTATTAAATTATTGAATATTAAATATAATATACACTATATAAATTAAGAATATTATTTAATATCAAAACGTGTCCTAACGTGTCGAAATCTAATATTTTTTAGAATTAACGTGTCAGAGTGTCGTGTCGTATCGTGTCACGTGTCCCGTGTCAGTATTAGTGCTACATAGCCTAATATGATGCATAAAAAGTCTTGAGAAATTTTTATTGGCAATATATTATTTGTTAATCATGTTTATTGTCAATGTATTACTAGTGGTACAATTATATATAAAAAAGTAAAATAAAATGTAACACATCGTTAAAGACAACAAGCAATAAATCATCGATTAATCATGAAGAAGAATAGGATAAGAAGGAATACCAAAATCAGAGAAAATATATGAGAGTAAAAAAAAACATACCTTGCCTTTAAGAAAATGCTATGGTAGATTGTGAGACATTGCAATAAATAAATTTCAAAAAATCTCAAGGGTTTCCAAGATTAATTGCAAAAAACTCGATACCAAATTTTATCATGAACAAAAATCCCAAGGTTTTCAAGATCAATTGCAAAAAAATTTATACAAGATTTTATCATGAACTTTAGGTTCTATATGCAAATTTTGATTATTTTAATAAATAAGAAAATAGTGGGTCTTATAATCATACATTCATAACTCTGATAACAAATGAAGAAGATAATATTCTTCACATTGGTAAAGCCCAAAAGTAGGAACAAGAAGATACTACTGCGTGAAGGGTTAGCATAGATATATGGAGAGTTGTTTAGTAAGATATCAAGTTACATCTACATATTGAGAAAATATATTAGGTTTTACTTTTTTTATTCTTATTTTTTGGTAATCTACTTTTTTTATTAGTATTATTGCATTTCTTTATTTTTTTATTAACTCTTGTAATTTTGAATTTTTGTTAAAAATTCATATTATTTTTTAAAATTTATAAATTCATATTGTCCTTTCAAATTTTTTAAATTCTATTAAAATCGTTTAAAATCCAATCTTATAAAATCTTCATTATAAAATAGTCTTTAAAGTCACTATAATTATGGATAGTTTTTTGAAATCTATAAGACTTTTTATCTCCAAATAAATAGCCTTTTAAAATTTTAATCCAATACACCCATTAGGTGAGATTGTGAGAGAGACACATTATTTATACTTCTTACAAAAAATCTCACAAAATTCACACTAATTGAAAATCCATTAAAAACCTTAATCTTTGAATACTGCAAGATTATTTTTCCTTTGTTTAAAATTCTAATTGAATACTACTAGATTTAGACGGACTCTAAAACGTTATTTTAAAATCCTAATTAAATACTAATAACATTTTTGTCCAAAAATAATATATTAAAATCGTTTAAAATCTCAATCCAATACACCCCTAAAAACTAAGGTTAAGATTGTCTACCAAAAAAAAAAAAAAACTAAGGTTAAGTTTTAAAAGAATATCAATTTGATGATGGATACATTGTCTGAATTTGGTTATTTGTGACAAAACCAAAATATTCAATTGTCGATTTTTGTCCTTATCTTTTTCCTTTTTACCTCAATTTACAAAAAGAGAAAACAAATAAACAATATTAAATCTAATTATTCAATTGTGAATTTGAATTAAAATTTTTACTATATTTAAACTTGAGGGAGAAAAGGACACAAAATCATAAATATCTTCTCGAGTTTCTTATTTTATTTTTTTGGTAATCTCTCGAGTTTCTTATTTGTTGCAAAGCATGTATTTCAGATTTTCAAAATATGGAAATATTAAACTCCCTCCAATTTAATCTTTTTTAATTTATTCTTAGTTTAATGTTAACATGACATATTTTATATTATCATTTAATATTGGGGTTCGCTTTTTCTACAATGAATGTAGATAATTTATCTACAGTGAGCCCGAAACGATGTCATTTTAATAGTCCTTTTCATTAATTTTTTTAATTTTTCAACCCAAAACGACGTCGTTTTGGGAGCAAATGTAGATAACTTATCTACATCCACTTTAGATAAGCATGTGATAAGCATGTCATGCTTTGATGTTTTGGAAATGCTGTTGAGCTATTATATGCAATGTGCTTTTATGATATGCATGTGATGTCCACCTATACGGTAAGCCTGAGTATGTGGTACATACAAGATGGTGAGGCTGTGGGTGAGGTGCAAGCGGTGTTCCTTGTACTTATGTGGGTATAGACGTATTCCTGCATTTCTCTGGCCAGTTGATTGTATAAACACACATGGCATGAATATCTGTTGCATTGCATAGTTTTGGAACTTATATTGTAAATACTGTTTTGAACTTATATTACACATGTAAGTGAGCTTGGGGTGGAAGATCCTTGAGGACCCCTTGTCTTACTGAGATTTTTTGTTTAGAGATCTCACCCCACGTTTGGGGACACTTATTTCAGGTTCAGGTAATGTTGAGGGCTCAGGTGGCAGAAGGCCAGAGCTGAGTTAGACTTATCTGTATTTTGCTAACATGATGGATGCTGATTATTTGACTGTTGTCTATGTTTTCTGTTATGATTATGTTGAGACTGTTGTTGGGCATTGTTGCCTTATTTGGTGAGCATGGGGTTTGTCCATGCCACATGGATTTGTTTTTATCTACTTTGTTAAAGTTGTAATTAAAGTATTCAGGATTTTGACCCAGGCTATGTGTTGTAGTCCTGTGGCTTTAGATACTCACATTATATTTATGAGGTATTCCAGTTAGTTGTCTTGCAATTTACATACAGGCAGTATTTTATGAAATTGATTAAGTAATCAAGTTGGTTAAGTTTAATGACGTCATAATTGGACTAAAGAAAAAGCTATTCCGCATTTTAATTAAGCGTGGCTTAATACGATAGTATGTTAACAATCCGGGTTAACACGGGCTGTTACATTCTTCCTTCCACCATTTGATCAATCCTCAACCAAATCCTTTGATTTTGGTGTTGCAATTTATTGTAAAGCACCTTCTAAAGCCATTGGTGATACTCCCAAGCCTTGAAATCACTTCTTTGGGGCGCTATTGGGCAAGGGAAGATCCGAAATATTGGGGGTTTTGGGTGTTCTTGGAGCCATTGGACTTCTCTTTGCTTGGGTGAACCTTGGTGGAGTGTCAATCGTCGATTGTGAGTATATTTGTAGTATTTTTACGGTTGATTTTGTAGATCTATAAATATGAACTCTAAGTCTTTAATCTTAGATGTGTGATGATAGGGAGCTCAAATGTAAAAATGCTATTAGATGAAAATGTCTTAGAATGATGTGTGTGAGCTAGAAATGCCATGAAAAATTTAGGTGAAAAAATGGGATTTTAACTTAGAAAAAAAAAAGGTGAATTGTCATGAATTTGAGGTTTGAGTAATGTGGAAAGATGTTGATCATTGTAGGGTGCCTCACACGGACGTGATTGTGGAAGAGTGACTTGTACTGTACATGTGGAACAGGACTTTCGGTGTTGAGGTAAACCCTTGGAACTGGGGTTTAATCCCTTGTGTGCTCCACCACACCTAGTGGAAGGTTGTGGTTGGATTTTGTGTTTATAGCATTGTGTGATTATGTGCTTTCATGCTTTATTGCTTGTTTTGTGTGAAATTGTGTGGTCTCTGGCCGGTAGACGTGTGTTGGTTTGGACATCCGCTGGATAATTCCGTTGGGAATTCCAGTTGGGTTTTACCGTGGGGCCGATTCTGGAAGCGGCACCAGGATGATCCGAACGAGGGACTTCAGCTGGATAGGGCTCATGAGGAGTTTCAGTTGGGTTTTGCCATGGGGTCGTCTCATCCATGGGAGAGGCACCAAGAAGGTTCCCGGGAGTTATATGATGGGATCCTCGAACGTAATCCTAATGTGGATGTTCTTGGGTTATCCCCAGTTGTTGGTAATATTGTATGTCATGCATATTGTATAATGTTATAGTTGCACATTGAGTAAGCCATGGGGTGGAGAAAGCCTCTAGTACCCTTGGTTTACTGAGATATATTTGTATATCTCACCCCGCGTTTGGGGACATCATTTCAGGGCATTATGAGCCGGGAGGAGCTTCGGGCAAGAAGCCCACTTAGTAGATGGCGGTTGCATGTGGTGCATTGGGCTAGCATGACATTTGGAGGAGTCTATTGAGTGCACATAGCATGTTATTTAGTGTTTTGAGACTTAGGTCATGAACATATTGCATGATGTGATTTCCATGCTTTTGTAGTGTTCATGATTATGTTCTAAGTCTTAGTAATTGTTGTATATTCATGCCTTGGATTAATTGTATATTTTGAGTGAGCATGAGACTTGTCCATAGCCACATATGTTGTATTTGAGGCATGGGAACGCTTATGTTGTAAATGGACCATTCATGATGTAAAATGGCCATTATCTTAAGAACTTTTGTAATGGATGCATTCTATAATGAAAATGCATGATGGAAGGGCCTAGAGCCTACATTAGTATATGTGTAAGGTCTATGTGGAGTATTAAGGTGTTAGGAATGGATTACATCACTCATTTTGTAACTTAAAAGCTATCATCTGTCACTTTTGCTGCATAGTAATCAATTACCACCCCCTGGTAATCGATTACCATGCAACAGGGGACGAAAAATATGCCCCTGTGAACCAAGTAATCAATTACCAGAGCATTGGTAATCGATTACCTAGTTCAGTAATCGATTACCAATGCTTGGTAATCGATTACCAGAGAACAGGGACCGAAATGGAGCTACTGCCTCATTTTGGAAATTTGGGTAATCGATTACCACCCACTGGTAATCGATTACCACAGTGTAAATTTTGAAAATATGGTTTTTTTCTAGACTAAAATAAAGGGCCTAACTTAGTCTGTAGAACTCCGAATGGTGCGCGGTTTGAAACCACGCGTAGCTAATGAATAGAACTACAACATGGTAAGATGTGAGAGTAACATGATAAGTTTAAATTAGTTGAGTAATAAGAAAGATTGAAGACGTTAGTAAATTGAATGATTCCGCGAACTTGCATTTGCAATTATGGTGCCGTTTTAATTGATTACGGAAAAGGTTAATGTTTAGTAAAAGGAAAGTGTTAAAAAGAAAAAAATTTCCCGTAATTTAATTAACTCAATTACTGTGATTGTAACTGCGCTTAATATCATAATTAATGTTAACAATATCGATGTACAACGGGCTGTTACACTAGGCCTCTATTTATAGTTGATGTTTTTGGCTCGGATATGAGTTTCTTGCAATGTTATCTGTAAGAACCCGTACCGTTAAATTAGGAAATCAAGTTAATTAAATGTGGAGTTATATTTTAATAGAATTTATGAGTCATAAGGTTAGCAGTTATGGAATTTATGAGTGATAAGGTTAGCAGTTATGGAATATATGAGTTATAAGGTTAGCAGTTATGGAATTTATGAGTTATAAGGTTAGCAGTTATAGAGTTTAAGAGTCAGTCGTTATTTCTTTGTAATTAAGTTGGGTTTTAATTGTGTTTATGGCTATTTAGGGTCGCAGTTTTAGAAATTCAAATTTTAGCCTACAAATAGTCTAGTATATCATTTGAAAACCTAGAGTAAGTCTCTTCATCTGATCTTGAGTTAGTCTTTTTCCCATTCTAGCACCTGCTAATCCCCCCAGAAAAAACAAAAATAAATTGTATATAATATTCAAATATCATATGTGCAACATGATTGTGACCGAACAAATAGTCTATTCAACGACTCAGATTTCAAGAAAAATAAAAATAATAAAATACGCCTTAAAAATCAGAATAAATTATGGGATTATATAAGAGAACCTAGGGATTAAGATTACCTTGTCTCTATCTTTGCTAACCATTTTTGCTCTAACTTCTAGAGGAAAGAGAATAATTTGGGGCGGTTGGTAACTAGAAGAATATAAAATAAGTTTATGAAGTAAGAAGAGATAATAGTAGAGGAGAAGAGAATTCATTCAGGATTGAAAGTAAATTAGTTTGGTTAGGCTGGGCCTCTATTTATAGTTGAAGTTTTGGGCTCGGATATGGGTTTCTTGCAATGTTATCAGAACCGGCCCAGTGATTGAACCGGTTAAGGTACTGGGTCATTGGGTCACTGGTTCCGCTTAAACCGGTTAAATATATATAAAATTTATATTTTATATTTCAATTTTTGAAAAAAAAATCATGACATCATAGTAATTAATGGCATACATGAAGATAGTGAAAAATAAAGTAATAAAAAATTGTAAATTTAAATAATAAAATATTGTAAAAGGAAGAGATAAGATAAGAAATAAGTGGCAATGGGCAATGCAGCGTGTAAATTACGAAACCCAAAGTCTCTTTCTCACTTTCTCTTTCTTCTTCACCGCTGTTTTTGAACTTCCCAAAGTCTCTCTGTCTCATTTTTTCTCTTTCTTCTTCACAACTGTTTTTGAACTTCTCTCCCCTTCGCTATGTCTTCTCTTCAGACTTCAATGGCCGGACATCGTTGCCTCTTCATGGCCAATCTTTCTTCTAATATCTTCGACTACTCCTTCTTCATGGTCTCCTCCTCCTCCCTCTCTTTCTCTGTGTTTGGTTTCATCCGAACAATTTTTGTTTTGGCCCGGCGTGTCACCGGTTTTATTAAAACCAGCCGGTTCACTCCGGTTAACTCCGATTCACACCGGGTCACTTGCATTTCTGGTATACTACTTTCCGGTTTACTACTTTGACCGGACCGGTTCTTATAACACTGGTTTCTTGCAAATTATCTTCTTATTCTTCATTGATGTATCTGGCTCAAATATCGACTTCATACACTATTTCTTTTTTTCTTTTTTTAATTTCTTATTTCCCAAAATATCTCTAACCCATTATTGAGTACTCATCATATCTAATCAAATGATGTTTGTTAACCCTTCCTAATCCAATCAAACATTGCAAATCAAATAATCAAACATTAAAGAATAAATGATCAATCAATTAATAATTCAATAAATTACAATTTAACATCTAATATGTATATATATATATATATATATATATATATATATATATATTTATATTATATCCTAATTCATCAAACATTGCAATTATAAATAATCAAAATATAAATGATTCAATTAATAATTCAATAAATTACAATTTAAATCTAATAATATATATATATATATATATATATATATATATATATATAATTTTATTATTAAATTACAAAGTATCAATATATATTAATTTCCAATAGCATCATATCGCACAAATAATTTTATCAAAGGTAATATATATATATAATATATCTATATATATATATATATATATATATATATATATATATATATATATATATTATTACTACTAATTTATAGTTTATTATTATTATTATTAATTTTTATTTTATAGACATTATTATTATTATTAATATATTATTATTATTATTATAAATTACTATTATTTTTCTGGGATATTACAATCTTGGAGTGCAATAAATCTGCCTTAAGTCCAGTGGCGGACCCAGGAATTTTATCAAGGGGGAGAAAAATAAAAATACCTCTTCATAAATAAAAGTACTTCAAATATAATATAGACCTAATATGCAAAAAATTGAAAGAAATAAATTACAGAAATTAAAATCACTTCAGTTGACTCTAACTCTACCTGTTTTCATATTGTTAAACTCATCTATAATTGAATATGTGCTAAAACTCAAAACAAAAGATTTGGTTTGTGATTTAATTAAAAATAAATAAAAATTAATAATAAAAAGGAAAATAAAATAAAGATTTGATTTGTGATTTAAACTCAAAAATTTATTTGAATAATTTGTATTAATAAAGGAAATAATTAAATAAATATTCAAGAACTCTAAGGAAAAACGATTTTATTTTTGAAAAATATTCATAAGCCATCATTAATTTCAAACCACGAATAATAACCAAGAAACTTATAGCATTAATCATTAATTTCAAAAATAAAATCCTTTTTCCTTTGAGATTTAGAATATTTATTTAATTATTACCTTTATTAATACTGATTTTTCAAATTAATTTCTGAGTTTAAATCACAAATCAAATCCTTATTTATCTTTTTTATATTAAATCACAAATCCAGAACTCAGAGGCTTTTGGGTTTAACCGCTCTTATAATACCATTCTTGCAAATTTAAATTGTGTTTGTAAGAAATAAAATATGTCAAATGAGATGTCATTGCGTAGATCTCAAAAAGTTATGTGAAATAAAAAAAGAATTACCTGATTTAGATACCCGAGTCAAAAGTTATGGGAAAATAGGTCATATTTATTACAAATATAAAATGACACTACTTTCTGCCTTCGAAATTGAGTCTATTAATTTTGCTATATTCAAGAAAAACTATAATAACAATGAAAACACTCTAAAATGTTTCCTATTTAATAAGTTTATAAATTCGAAATTTTAATTCAAATTTTTAATTCTACCACTTCTTGATGCATTGAAATTGGTTAAGTCTATTAATGATATTTATTATTATACCTATAATTTTTTTTGCATGAGTAATTGTTAACCCTATTAATATCGCACTATTGAGCTTATTTAGTAAAAAAATAAAATTATTTTGTGTATAAATAGTGGTTGGTGATCAAAACCCATAATTCAAATCAAAAGCCTCATAAAACAAATTAGCTAATTATAAAGTCAAACTAAAGGAATTATAGATTAAACAAAAAAATGTTTAAAATTATAAATAATGTATAGTTGATTAAACAATAATTTAAATTCGAAATTTAAATAAAAAATAAGAAATGACATATCTTCTATATCTATACGGAAAATCATTCTTTGGCAAGTTGCTGATTGTTGCTCTCTCCTCCAATATCCACATTCATACTACAGACCACTTTAATTTTTTCCACTTTTAGAAACGTTGCAAATTTGAATTTTTATTTGATAAGTGGGAAAAGATTTCAGCATTCATTACAAAATATTTCACTTTTCATATTTGAATTTTTAAATTTGAACTCGATGTGTGAGAAAATAGCTCATCATTTATTATAAATATAAAATGACACTACTTTCTGCCTTGGAAATTGAGTATATTAATTTCGCTACATTCAAGAAAAACTATAATAACAATGAAACCACTCTAAATTATTTCCTATTTAATAAGTTTCTAAATTCGAAATTTTAATTCAAATTTTTAATTCTACCACTTCTTGAAGCATTGAAATTAGTTAAGTCTATTAATGATATTTATTATTATACCTAAAAGTTTTTTGCATGAGTAATTGTTAACCCGATTAATATCTCACTATTGAGCTTAATTAGTAAGAAAATAAAATTATTTTGTGTATAAATAGTGGTTGCTACCCGGTTAATTATGCTTGTTTAATATGTTGTGTTGATGCCTGGTAATTGGAGGGCACCACATCTTTTTTTATGAGTTATTTTTTGCGTATGAAAAAACTCCGCCTATGAACGTTCACCTGTCCCAAGCCAGGTAAAGAGGAAGGTTGTGTTAGGCGTAGGGAGCCAGTTTTATAATAGAGCTACTTTTATGAGATAAACCCAAATGATTTTTTGTGTATCAAAACTTTGTGTACCTAGACTCAAAATTCCATTTTTCCTCTACGTAATCATGTGGATTATTGGTGTATGATATGTCATTTTTTTTATTATGCCTAATGAGTTTCAATTTGCAGTATTCCACATCTGAAAATTGTGGTTCAGTTACTTGCAAATATGGAATGCAGCCAGCTTAGTTCACTGTCCCAAAATCATCCTCTCAAGGTATAATAGCTTTGTCACAGACACTCATGTATATTACCTTCTGATTGAAATGAAAATGGGGGAAATTAGGTAAAGGAAGCCCATAAGAGAACTTAAAATGGCTCCTTTGGTCGAATTGGTGAAGGCTTGATAGAAAAGTCTTTGTTCTTCAAATGCTTTCTACAATGTTCCTTTCTCCACCAGGGAAAGAAGAAAGGAAGAAACAAAATTTAAAA
Organism: Gastrolobium villosum; assembly: GCA_032173675.1. Taxonomy (NCBI): domain Eukaryota; kingdom Viridiplantae; phylum Streptophyta; class Magnoliopsida; order Fabales; family Fabaceae; genus Gastrolobium; species Gastrolobium villosum. Next base: position 22,395 of record JAVKPL010007490.1, read on the forward strand.
AGCTTGTGCGTGAGTGAGGTCAACTTTTTGAATTACATTTGTACTATGCGTGACTGATCATGTTCTATCATTTGCCCTATCAGGAACTTGAACCAGGAAACCAATCTCAAGGGACAGGTTAATGAAATGTATGTTGCTTGGGAATCTCACCTCTCATCAATTCATGCAGAATTTTTAGAAGGTTTGAAACCAAACTGATCATCCTTAATTTCATCGTCCAGATATTTTCCTTCTTGGACTCTTCTTGCAAAATGTTGTTCCCTTTTGCCTCTTGTTCTATTAATCTCATTAATTTAGGAAGAGTTCCCAACTTTTTTCATTATCCTTATCAGCATGATTAGTGGGGTGATCAAAATCATAAGATGTGATTCTTGTATTGTCAATTTCAAAAGAATCACTTTCAAGTATGTATTTGGTCTTAACACAAAAGAAGAAAGAAAGATTAATGTAGTGATGAGGTGAGAGGTAAAGAAACCAGGATAATTTAGAAAATCCATTTATTAATAGCAAATATCGAAAAAGAAACATGTGAACCCGTTTTTTCAAAAAGTCTTCCAAAGCCTTTGGCTGTTCAATAGGATTAGCATTACAAAATTACTTTGAGTGAGAATCTAAGATCTTGGGCAACTTGGTGATCTCCTAATTGTTGAGCTTTGTACTTGGAGAATATCAATAAACCAAGTTAATGTTATGATCCATAGGATGATACAACCGAGCTTTTGAAGCATCGGGCTGATGTTTTTGGATCAAGTGACCGCTATTGATGATAATCATCCTATATATCATGTATGTGTACACATTTTCAGCTTGTGCTTTTGGTTTTTTCATCTTTGATAATCAAACTTTCGCCAAATGTTATGTGCAAAGTGATGCATCTTTTATTGTTTTTATTTAAATCAATTTTCTTTTGTTGCTATGCTACTAATTCCTGACAAAATAAAAAACCACTTACTGCGGTGGCGGCACTTCTACTCCCTAGTCCCTACGACAACACAACATTGTATCTTAATTTTTTTATTGTACTTCATCAGTACTAAATTCAACATTAATTGTTATTCTCTTTTGATAAAAGAGATTTTAATGTAGATAGAGAAGGATGAAGGAATACTAAAGTCAACACTAAATTTTCACATTACTGATAAAAGTTAAGACTGAGACACAAAAGCTAGTATCAGATGCAGGCATTTTAACCAGCAAAATGACTTGACAGATAAACAAGGACAAAAGCTACATTGAAGAGTTCAGATATTATTAAAGCTCATGAAAATTACTTGTGCAGTACTAATTTATAAATTCATTGTGAACTCATGTAACCGAATGGAAGTACCACATAAAAGTTGGATACAGAAGTAGCCATCTACCATCTAGATCTGTTTCTTGTTCGTGATAAACAATTGCTTATTTACGTATTCCAATTTGTTTCTTTTCTGATTATAATGCTTCTGGAATCCCTGTTTTTGTACATGAAGGTCCAAATTGCAAATTCGGAAATAATGTGAACTGCTGTCAGTTGCATTCAAATAGTAAACAGTTTAATTTGATTCTCACAAAAGTCTTTATCTCAACTCTACAAATCCAGGTGGGATTACCTACCAAAATAATGAACATCTCTTTCCTAATCAAACAGTTGAAATGTTAACTTCTAATAATTGTGCTTCTATCTGCATTCTATATTATCATAGAAAATTCTCGGTGCTCTAGTGCTTTATGGACATTTAAAGTAAAAACTCATTCATTGCCCTAATTGCATTTAGGGAAAAATGTTTATCCTTTTAAATGACACAACTTATATCCTTTCACTCTCACACAGAAGTGGGATCCACACCTTTATTTTTTTGTCAACTCTCTCTCCTCCTTTATCTATCTCTTTCTCTCTCTTAAAATGACACAACTTTACATCTTTTAAAATGACACACACTTTACCCTTGCATTTATGAAGAAGTTGCTAAATAAAAATGGGTGTAAACACAGTTACGTGAGTGTGTGCTTCTATTTTAGGTGGGTGTAGTTGTATTACAGTGAGATGGGTAATACTTCTCTTATGTTGCATAAGAGAAGTATTATCTCATGCTCAAACAAAAGATATGAGAGAGAAAAAAGTTGAAGGTCAGAGAAAAAAATCTTGTGGGACCCATTTAAAAAATGTGAGTGTAGGAGATAATAATTTTTGTTATGTAACATAAGAAAAGTAATTCCCTTCTTCTATATTATAAACTAGCCAGACGCATATCGGAAGGATGAACAAAGGCTTCACCTTCAGCATCAAGCAAAGATCTCTCTTTAAAAAAAAAAAAAAAAACCTGCTTCAAGAATCTTTAATAAAAAAAATGTCATTTTTCTATCTAACTATTGTTAAGCTACAACCCATTAGTTATCTCACTTTTAGTTTAAAAAATAGAAGATCTAAACAGGCTCTTAATTCAAGTAGTGATATTTGGGAGAACAATAAGCAGTCATGCTATTTGGGAGAATGATGCATTAAATTAGATTTCAAGTAGTGCTAAAATCCTCCTTGTGGATATTCCTTTTCATCATTTATTTTCAGTGGTGCTATTAACAGCAGAATTGCGAAGTTCACCCAACTGATGGTTTTTGTAATTTTCTAAAAAACAAAATAAAAATCTTTTGACTGTTGCTTGAATCCCTCTTTCCAAAAACCACTCTTCTCACGCATTAATAATTTTGTCCCATAAAAGTGTGATAAAACCACTTGTTCGAACTTTGAGCAATCAATTCCTCCACGTAGAATAGTCAAGAAGAAAACTGTGTCATTTTAAATAACACAAGTTGTGACATTTCATAGACACAAAGAGGTATGGGTCTAACTGAAAAAATAAAAAAATAAAAATAAAATAAAGGTATCAACTTTTCTTCTATTAAAAAAAAGAAACCTATCAATATATTTCTATTCTAGAATATTGAAATCTGAAAACAGTGAGATAAAAGTAATGTTCTAATTTATTGTGGGGTTGAAAAAAACAAAGTAAAAAAAAAAAAGTGGGTCTTATCTCTTTGTATTTATGAAATAACATAAATTGTATAATTTAAAATGACATACACCTTCCAAGCTATGCAATGTTGCAATCAACAGATCAAGATAAAAAAGTTGAAAAATACATTGGCCCAACATCATTGGGCCTAGTCTGATGTTGGAGAAAAGTTAATATGCACCGGGTGCATTTTTATTTAGTGTTCCATTTTCCCAAATAAGAAAAATTTTATGACAATTTTATCCTTATTATTTTACTTATTTCCTTCCATGTCCTAATTTTTTTGCACTTTTGGTAAAAGGTGCACTGCACCCGGTCTATATTAACTTTTCTCCTGATGTTGGGCTTTACCTATAACGGCTCGAGCTAGCCTGCAAACTTGAAAATGTTATAATTAACTATTGTAATTATTGTTTCTTTTCTTTAAATTTACTTAAATATTATTTTAAAGAAAAATAAATAAATTTTAAATTTTTTAATTAAAATAAATTTAATATTTTTATTTCAAATCAATTAAATAAATTGTTTAAAATTAATATTTTTAAACTTTACTTATATAAATAAGTAAAGGAAATATTGATAAAATAATTAGCACATAGCCCATAAGGCCATAACCCGTAGATGGCCCGGCTGGGATAACAATTTGTCAATCCAAACCATATTCGGTTAATATGAATCCGACAGCATTTAAACTAACTTGTAACAGGTTAGTCAAAATGGATTGGGCTTGCCCAATTTAACACCAGTAGTTCCAATAGAGGTATATTGCAACCCCAAACAAATTATACCTGCAATTAAGTATGACAATTTTTGCTTACAAAAAAAAAGTATGACAATTTTTAATATGACCGTTGACACGATACAAACAGACACAAAAAAATTTTGTTTGGATCAATTCATTTTCAAATTTGTGTTGTGTTTCGTTTTGGGTTAGCGAAAATTGACCCAAAAAATTTCGTATTGTGTCGCGTCGTAAACAGGTTATTGGTGTTATATCGCATCGTGCTAAACCGCATAATAAGTGATATATTATGAGTTTGTAAGTTATTTGTGTCGTGTCTTATAAACCTGCAAAATAAGCAGGTTGTGTTCGTATTAAAGGTTTAAACCGATTTAAATTCGTAAAATATCTGTATCGATTTCATGTCGTGTCGACTTGAATTGCCATCTCTACGACTATTATATAAATCAATTGGTTCTTTATTCAATTGATGGCTGTCGAATTGAATAGATTGAATCGAATTTATAAAATATGATATTATATATATAATAAGGGAAAAATATTTGTCTTATTTTTTTTGGTAATCAAATATTTATCTTTTTAAATGATGGTTGTTTTAATAAAAACTAGTATTTTAATTTTAAATATAAAATAAAAAATACAAACTTTTTCCCCATAAATTTTTATGATGTATTTTTTTTATTTAAAAGGACACAATTATTTATCCTTTAAAAAGACAAAACCAAACCCATATAATAATTCAACATTATGAAAAACAATTGACTTTGACGTATTGGTAATTGTCACTTATCTATCAGGAAGTTTGAGTTTCGATCATTCCATATCAATTGAAAAATTCATTTTTTTATAAATCAGATATTCTTCACGAGATGCAATGTTATTTGGAGTGGGTTCAAAATTTAAGCTTTAAATCCCTACCGAAGATATTATTAGAGAAGATTGAACATATGTTCTTATTCTTATCTGCTCAACTCCCTTAGTCCCATATACCAATTGAGTTACCATCATTTAATGAAAAATTCATTTTTAAATTCGGTTCAGAATTAGTTCATCTATTTCATTTTCATACCAATTCCCAAACATTACCGATTAGATCGAACCGATCGGTTGTCAGATTTTTTGCGGAAGCAATCTGATCCGATTTTAATGACACTGGTTTGAATTTCCAAGTTAACGTTGAAAAAAAAAACTTTACCAAACTAATACCCTTCGTATAAGATTTGTGCATAATTTCTTATAGGAAAAAAATGTTTGACCAATGACATAATTTATATCATTTCATTCTCACGGAAGAGATAGGATCCACATTTTTTTTTGTATCCACTCTGTCTACTCATTTATCTATCTCTTTCTCTCACTTAAAACGACACAACTTTACATCGTTTTAAAAGACACTCACCTTTTTCCTTTCTTATACTATAAAATATAATATCAAATGATCAAGAAACTAAGTAGGTGAGGTGAGAGTATGTGTTCGATCTTTCTCAATATTGTCTTTTTCGGAATCGAATTGGATAATTCCAAACTGATGAACCATATATATATATATATATATATATATATATATATATATATATATATATATATAAAATATTTTATATCCTGTAGATCGATAATTTTATTCCTTATATTTATATAAGTAACAACGACACATGAATATAATTTATTTTTGCACGTACAAAACGTAGAAACACAACACAATATATATATATATATATATATAAATTATTAACCGTAAGCAAAAATTAATAATAAATATAATTTATAATTAATTAATAATTATTAATTAATTAATAATTAAATCATAATCGTACAAAGATTATGGCCTTATATAATTATATAATATAAGAGATATAAGCTATTAAAAAATCATAACAATACAAAGGTGAAATCAATAAATATAAAAAAATAAATAATCTTTAAAATACGATTTAAGTAAATTTAAAGAAAAGAAACAATAATTACAATAGTTAATTATAACATTTTAAGTATTAGAAGAGAATGAGGTAAATCATAACCAGGAGAAAAGTTCATAAGGTGAATCAAAATAAATATATATAATAAATAATCAAAACGACGTAAAATTTTTCTTATTTGGTGAAAATGGAGACTAATATAAAAACATATATATATATAATGTTATATATATATATATATATATATATATAATGTATTTTTCACTTTTTTATCTTTAAAGGATATAGCTTATATCCTTTAAAAATACGTTGATTTCATAAATACATATATATATATATATATATATATATATATAAAGGTTTCTTTTTTTTAATAGAAAAGTCAATATACTTTTATTATATATATATATATATATATATATATATATATATATATATATATATATATATGGGGGAAATGTCTTACCACCAAAAAAGTTTACAACTCTTACAACCAATTTAATCACCGTTGATTTCCGTCAATCTAACGGTTAAAATTTATTGGGAATTAATAAATGTGACACAATAAATGTTATTAATTTTCAATAAATTATAACCGTTAGATTGGCGAAAATCATAAACAGTTAGAATTTGATGTCAAATTTTTTAAACTAAAAGTGAGGATAACTCGAGCCGTTGTAGAATTTGACAATCAGTTAGATAGAAAAAATTTCAAATATCAAAGAGATCCTATGCTGAAGGTGAAGCCTTTGATATATATATATATATATATATATATATATATATATATATATATATATATATATATATATATATATATATATAATCTAGCCTAATATGGTAGAAGAATTTCCCTCTTCCTTTATTTCTGTTGGACAAAATATGTATAATTCGTTATCACTTTTTCTTTTTCAATCTAACCACCGGAAATATGTCTAGACTTCTAGAGAAATTGATACTTATCCAAACGAAGCATACTTGACAATAATAAGACTAACGTTTCAATTTCTAACTATACCATGTATCTCAATTTAGCTATTCAATAATTGGATTTACATTTTTATTCATTGAACTCTTGTTTAGTATATAAAAGTGTGATTTTACATAAAAAATTATGTTTGCTTTTACTTAGTTAAAATTTACTTTTAAAAGTAACTAAAAATAAAAATAATAATATAACTTTTTGCACTACGTTGATAATTTTATATTAAGTTTTATTATAAATTTACTTTTAAGATAAAAGACACTTCAATTTAAATTAACTAAAATTAATTTTGTAAACTTAAGAGCTGTCAAATTAAAATTTACAAATACTCACCTAAGCACTCACTTACTACATTATTTTCCAAATTTGGTATTTTGTTATAACAAATAGGTCTTTTTATTATATATAAAAATAAATTAAAGTTTGTCATTTTGTAGGAGATAAAATTATCTCCTATACACACATAAATATATGTGGAATTCTTTTTTTCCCTTTCTCGCTCCTTTTCTTATATAGCCCCATATGGATCTAGCATACTTTAGAGTTTAGAAGATAATTTTATCTTATAATATGGAAACTTGAAACCAATATAAAAAGGGTTTTACTTCTCTCATGTAGTATGATAAGAGTTATCTTATGTTATGAGATAAATAAACTTGACACGTCTTTTTATGTGAGTGTAACATGAGAGATGAATCTCATGTAACATAAGAGTATAATTTCTCATATAAAAAACACAAAACATTTGTATATTATGTAATTTATAAATACAATAAAAAAATTAAAAACGGGTTACATGTTTCTTTTCGATATTT
>JAVKPL010007491.1:0-30414 GCA_032173675.1 Gastrolobium villosum
TCGACGAAAAACGGATTCCGTAGAAGATTTTTGACAGAAAAATGGATTTCGTAGAAGATTTTTGATGGAAAATGGATTCCGTCGAATATTTTTGACAGAAAATGAATTCCGTCGAAAACGGATGAATAAAATAAATGCAAAAGAAATTGATTTTATCAAGTTTTTCGACGAAAATTGTATTCCGTCGAAGATTTTTGACGGAAAATGAATTCCGTCGAAAATGGATGAATAAAATAAATGCAAAAGAAATTGATTTTATCAAGTTTTTCGACGCAAAATGTATTCCGTCGAAAACGGATGAATAAAATAAATGCAAAACAAATTGATTTTGTGAAATTTTTCGACGGAAAACAAATTCCGTCGAAAACGGATGAATAAAATAAATGCAAAAGAAATTGATTTTGTGAAGTTTTTCTACGGAAAATGGATTCCGTCGAAAACTGATGAATAAAATAAATGCAAATGAAATTGATTTTGTGAAGTTTTTCGACGGAAAAAGGATTCCGTCGAAGATTTTTGAAGGAAAATGAATTCCGTCGAAAATGGATGAATAAAATAAATGTAAAAGAAATTGATTTTATGAAGTTTTTAGATGAAAAATGGATTCCGTTGAACATTTTTGACGAAAAATGTATTCCGTCGAAAATGGATGAATAAAATAAATGCAAAAGAAATTGATTTTGTGAAGTTTTTCGACGGAAAACAAATTCCGTCGAAAACGGATCAATAAAATAAATGCAAAAGAAATTGATTTTGTGAAGATTTTTGACGGAAAATGGATTCCGTCGAAGATTTTTGATGGAAAATAAATTCCATCGAACAGGGATGAATAAAATAAATGCAAAAGAAATTGATTTTGTGAAGATTTTTGAATGAAAATGAATTCCGTCGAAAACGGATGAATAAGATAAATGCAAAAGAAATTGATTTTGTGATGTTTTTCGACGAAAAATGGATTCCGTCAAAGATTTTTGAAGAAAAATGTTTTCCGTCGAAAATGGATTAATAAAATAAATGCAAAAGAAATTGATTTTGTGAAGATTTTTGACGGAAAATGAATTCCGTCGAAAACGGATGAATAAAATAAATGCAAAAGAAATTGATTTTGTGAAGTTTTTCGACGGAAAATGGATTCCGTCGAAGATTTTGGACGGAAAACGAATACCGTCGAAAATGGATGAATAAAATAAATGCAAAAGAAATTGATTTTATCAAGTTTTTCGACGAAAAATGTATTCCGTCGAAGATTTTTGACGGAAAATGAATTCCGTCGAAAATGGATGAATAAAATAAATGCAAAAGAAATTGATTTTATCAAGTTTTTCGACGAAAAATGTATTCCGTCGAAAACGGATTAATAAAATAAATGCAAAAGAAATTGATTTTGTGAAGATTTTTAACGGAAAATGAATTCCGTCGAAAATGAAGTTTTTCGACGGAAAATGGATTCCGTAGAAGATTTTTGATGGAAAATGGTTTCCGTCGAAGATTTTTGATGGAAAATGAATTCCTTCGAAAACGGATGAATAAAATAAATGCAAAAGAAATTGATTTTGTGAATTTTTTGACGGAAAAAGAATTGCGTCGAAAACGGATTAATAAAATAAATGCAAAAGAAATTGATTTTTTGAAGTTTTTCGATGGAAAATGGATTCCGTAGAAGATTTTTGACGGAAAATGGATTCCGTCGAAAACGGATGAATAAAATAAATGCAAAAGAAATTGATTTTGTGAAGTTTTTCGACGAAAAACGGATTCCGTAGAAGATTTTTGACAGAAAAATGGATTTCGTAGAAGATTTTTCATGGAAAATGGATTCCGTCGAATATTTTTGACAGAAAATGAATTCCGTCGAAAACGGATGAATAAAATAAATGCAAAAGAAATTGATTTTATCAAGTTTTTCGACGAAAATTGTATTCCGTCGAAGATTTTTGACGGAAAATGAATTCCGTCGAAAATGGATGAATAAAATAAATGCAAAAGAAATTGATTTTATCAAGTTTTTCGACGCAAAATGTATTCCGTCGAAAACGGATGAATAAAATAAATGCAAAACAAATTGATTTTGTGAAATTTTTCGACGGAAAACAAATTCCGTCGAAAACGGATGAATAAAATAAATGCAAAAGAAATTGATTTTGTGAAGTTTTTCTACGGAAAATGGATTCCGTCTAAGATTTTTGACGGAAAAAGAATTTCGTCGAAAATGGATGAATAAAATAAATGCAAAAGAAATTGATTTTGTGAAGTTTTTCGACGGAAAAAGGATTCCGTCGAAGATTTTTGAAGGAAAATGAATTCCGTCGAAAATGGATGAATAAAATAAAAGTAAAAGAAATTGATTTTATGAAGTTTTTAGATGAAAAATGGATTCCGTTGAGCATTTTTGACGAAAAATGTATTCCGTCGAAAACGGATGAATAAAATAAATGCAAAAGAAATTGATTTTGTGAAGTTTTTCGACGGAAAACAAATTCCGTCGAAAACGGATCAATAAAATAAATGCAAAAGAAATTGATTTTGTTAAGATTTTTGACGGAAAATGGATTCCGTCGAAGATTTTTGACGGAAAATAAATTCCATCGAACAGGGATGAATAAAATAAATGCAAAAGAAATTGATTTTGTGAAGTTTTTCGACGGAAAATGGATTAGGTCGAAAATTTTTGACGGAAAATGTATTCCGTCGAAAACGGATGAATAAAATAAATGCAAAAGAAATTGATTTTGTGAAGTTTTTCGACGGAAAATGGATTCCATAGAAGATTTTTGACGGAAAATGGATTCCGTCGAAGATTTTGGACGACAAATGAATTCCGTCGAAAACGGATGAATAAAATAAATGCAAAAGAAATTGATTTTGTGAAGATTTTTGAATGAAAATGAATTCCGTCGAAAACGGATGAATAAGATAAATGCAAAAGAAATTGATTTTGCGAAGTTTTTCGACGGAAAATGGATTCCGTCAAAGATTTTTGAAGAAAAATGTTTTCCGTCGAAAATGGATTAATAAAATAAATGCAAAAGAAATTGATTTTGTGAAGATTTTTGACGGAAAATGAATTCCGTCGAAAACGGATGAATAAAATAAATGCAAAAGAAATTGATTTTGTGAAGTTTTTCGACGGAAAATGGATTCCGTCGAAGATTTTGGACGGAAAACGAATACCGTCGAAAATGGATGAATAAAATAAATGCAAAAGAAATTGATTTTATGAAGTTTTTCGACGAAAAATGTATTCCGTCAAAGATTTTTGACGGAAAATGAATTCCGTCGAAAATGGATGAATAAAATAAATGCAAAAGAAATTGATTTTATCAAGTTTTTCGACGAAAAATGTATTCCGTCGAAAACGGATTAATAAAATAAATGTAAAAGAAATTGATTTTGTGAAGATTTTTAACGGAAAATGAATTCCGTCGAAAATGAAGTTTTTCGACGGAAAATGGATTCCGTAGAAGATTTTTGATGGAAAATGGTTTCCGTGGAAGATTTTTGATGTAAAATGAATTCCGTCGAAAATGGATGAATAAAATAAATGCAATAGAAATTGATTTGATGAAGTTTTTCGACGAAAAATGGATTCTGTCGAAGATTTTTGACGAAAAATGTATTCCGTCGAAAACGGATGACTAAAATAAATGCAAAAGAAATTGATTTTGTGAAATTTTTCGACGGAAAAAGGATTTCGTCGAAAACGGATTAATAAAATAAATGCAAAGAAAATTGATTTTGTTTGTTTTTCGACGCAAAATGGATTCCTTCGAAGATTTTTGACGGAAAATGAATTCCGTCGAAAACGGATGAATAAAATTAATGCAAAAGAAATTTATTTTGTGAAGTTTTTCGACGGAAAATGAATTCCGTCGAAAATGGATGAATAAAATAAATGCAAAAGAAATTGATATTGTGAAATTTTTCGATGGAAAACGGAATCTGTCGAAAATGGATGAATAAAATAAATGCAAAAGAAATTGATTTTGTGAAGTTTTTCGACGTAAAATGGATTCCGTCGAAGATTTTGTACGGAAAATGAATTCCGTCGAAAATGGATGAATAAAATAAATGCAAAAGAAATTGATTTTGTGAAGTTTTTCGACAGAAAATGGATTCTGTAGAACATTTTTTACGGAAAATGGATTCCGTCGAAGATTTTTGACAGAAAATGAATTCCGTCGAAAATGGATGAATAAAATAAATGCAATAGAAATTGATTTGATGAAGTTTTTCGACGAAAAATGGATTCTGTCGAAGATTTTTGACGAAAAATGTATTCCGTCGAAAACAGATGACTAAAATAAATGCAAAAGAAATTGATTGTGTGAAATTTTTCGACGGAAAAAGGATTTCGTCGAAAACGGATTAATAAAATAAATGCAAAGAAAATTGATTTTGTTTGTTTTTCGACGCAAAATGGATTCCTTCGAAGATTTTTGACGGAAAATGAATTCCATCGAAAATGGATGAATTAAATTAATGCAAAAGAAATTTATTTTGTGAAGTTTTTCGACGGAAAATGAATTCCGTCGAAAATGGATGAATAAAATAAATGCAAAAGAAATTGATATTGTGAAATTTTTCGATGGAAAACGGAATCCGTCGAAAATGGATGAATAAAATAAATGCAAAAGAAATTGATTTTAAGAAGTTTTTCGACGTAAAATGGATTCCGTCGAAGATTTTTGACGGAAAATGAATTCCATCGAAAATGGATGAATAAAATAAATGCAAAAGAAATTGATTTTGTGAATTTTTTAAACGGAAAATGGATTCCGTCGAAGATTTTTGACGGAAAATGAATTCCATCGAAAATGGATGAATAAAATAAATGCAAAAGAAATTGATTTTGTGAAGTTTTTCGACGGAAAATGGATTCCGTCGAAGATTTTGGATGGAAAATGAATTTCGTCGAAAATGGATGAATAAAATAAATGCAAAAGAAATTGATTTTACGAAGTTTTTCGATGAAAAATGGATTCCGTCGAAGATTTTTGACGAAAAATGTATTCCGTCGAAAATGGATGAATAAAATAAATGCAAAAGAAATTGATTTTGTGAAGTTTTTCGACGGAAAAAGAATTTCGTCGAAAATGGATTAATAAAATAAATGCGAAAGAAATTGTTTTTGTGAAGATTTTTGACGGAAAATGGATTCCGTCGAAGATTTTTGACGGAAAATGTATTCCATCGAAAACGGATGAATAAAATAAATGCAAAAGAAATTGATTTTTTGAAGTTTTTCGACGAAAAATGAATTTCGTAGAAGATTTTTGAAAATGGATTCCGTCGAAATTTTGGACGGAAAATGAATTCCGTCGAAAATGGATGAATAAAATAAATGCAAAAGAAATTGATTTTACGAAGTTTTTCGATGAAAAATGGATTCCGTCGAATATTTTTGACGAAAAATGTATTCCGTCGAAAATGGATGAATAAAATAAATGCAAAAGAAATTGATTTTGTGAAGTTTTTCGACGGAAAAAGAATTTCGTCGAAAATGGATTAATAAAATAAATGCGAAAGAAATTGTTTTTGTGAAGATTTTTGACGGAAAATGGATTCCGTCGAAGATTTTTGACGGAAAATGTATTCCATCGAAAACGGATGAATAAAATAAATGCAAAAGAAATTGATTTTTTGAAGTTTTTCGACGAAAAATGAATTTCGTAGAAGATTTTTGATGGAAAATGGATTCCGTCGAAGATTTTTGACAGAAAATGAATTCCGTCGAAAACGGATGAATAAAATAAATGCAAAAGAAATTGATTTGATGAAGTTTTTCGACGAAAAATGGATTCTGTCGAAGATTTTTGACGAAAAATGTATTCTGTCGAAAACGGATGACTAAAATAAATGCAAAAGAAATTGATTTTGTGAAGTTTTTCGACGGAAAAAGGATTTCGTCGAAAACGGATTAATAAAATAAATGCAAAAAGAGATTGATTTTGTGAAGTTTTTCGACGGAAAATGGATTCCGTCGAAGATTTTTGACAGAAAATGAATTCCGTCGAAAACGGATGAATAAGATAAATGGAAAAGAAATTCATTTTGTGAAATGTTTTGACAGAAAACGGATTCCATTGAAAACGGATGAATAAAATAAATGCAAAAGAAATTGATTTTGTGTTGTTTTTCGAAGGAAAATGGATTCCTTTGAAGACGGATGAATAAAATAAATGGAAAAGAAATTGATTTTGTGAAGTTTTTCGACGAAAAAGGAAATCAGTTGAAGATTTTTGACGGAAAACGAATTCCGTCGAAAATGGATGAATAAAATAAATGCAAAAGAAATTAATTTTGTTAAGTTTTTTTGACGGAAAACGGATTCCGTCGAAAATGGATGAATAAAATAAATGCAAAAGAAATTGAATTTACGAAGTTTTTCGACGAAAAAAGGATTCCGTCGAAGATTTTTTACGCAAAATGTATTCCGTCGAAAACGGATGAATAAAATAAATGCAAAAGAAATTGATTTTGCGAAGTTTTTCGACGGAAAATGGATTCCGTCGAAGATTTTTGAAGAAAAATGTTTTCCGTCGAAAACGGATTAGTAAAATAAATGCAAAAGAAATTGATTTTGTGAAGATTTTTGACGGAAAATGAATTCCGTCGAAAACGGATGAATAAAATAAATGCAAAAGAAATTGATTTTGCGAAGTTTTTCGACGGAAAATGGATTCCGTCTAAGATTTTTGACAAAAAATGAATTCCGTCGAAAATGGATGAATAAAATAAATGCAATAGAAATTGATTTAATGAAGTTTTTCGACGAAAAATGGATTCTGTCGAAGATTTTTGACGAAAAATGTATTCCGCCGAAAACGGATGAATAAAATAAATGCAAAAGAAATTGATTTTGTGAAGTTTTTCGACGGAAAATGGATTCCGTCGAAGATTTTGAACGGAAAATGAATTCCGTCGAAAATGGATGAATAAAATAAATGCAAAAGAAATTGATTTTACGAAGTTTTTCGATGAAAAATGGATTCCGTCGAAGATTTTTGACGAAAAATGGATTCCGTCGAAAACGGATGACCAAAATAGATGCAAAAGAAATTGATTTTGTGAAGTTTTTCGACGGAAAAAGAATTTCGTCGAAAACGGATAAATAAAATAAATGCAAAGGAAATTGATTTTGCAAGTTTTTCGACGGAAAATGGATTCCGTAAAAGATTTTTAACTGAAAATGTATTCCGTCGAAAATGGATGAATTAAATTAATGCAAAAGAAAATTATTTTGTGAAGTTTTTCGACGGAAAATGAATTTCGTCGAAAATGGAAAAATAAAATAAATGCAAAAGAAATTGATATTGTGAAATTTTTCGATGGAAAACGGATTCCGTCGAAAATGGATGCATAAAATAAATGCAAAAGAAATTGATTTTATGAATTTTTTCGACGAAAAATGGATTCCGTCGAAGATTTTTTACGGAAAATGAATTCCGTTGAAAAGGATGAATAAAATAAATTCAAAAGAAATTGATTTTATTAATTTTTCGACGAAAAATGGATTCCGTTGAAGATTTTTGACGAAAAATGTATTCCGTCGAAAACGGATGAATAAAATAAATGCAAAAGAAATTGAAATTGATTTTGTGAAGAAGTTTTTCGTCGAAAACGGATGAATAAAAATATATGCAAAAGAAATTGATTTTGTGAAGTTTTTGACAGAAAATGGATTCCGTCGAAGATTTTTGACGAAAAATATATTCTGTCGAAAACGGATGACTAAAATAGATGCAAAAGAAATTGATTTTGTGAAGTTTTTCGACAGAAAAAGAATTTCGTCGAAAACAGATTAATAAAATAAATGCAAAGGAAATTGATTTTCTAAGTTTTTCGACGGAAAATGGATTCCGTCGAAGATTTTTGACGGAAAATGTATTCCGTCGAAAATGGATGAATTAAATTAATGCAAAAGAAATATATTTTGTGAAGTTTTTCGACGGAAAATGAATTCTGTCGAAAATGGATGAATAAAATAAATTCAAAAAAAATTGATATTGTGTAATTTTTCGATGGAAAACGGATTCCGTCGAAAATGGATGAATAAAATAATTGCAAAAGAAATTGATTTTATGAATTTTTTCGACGAAAAATGGATTCCGTCGAAGATTTTTGACGGAAAATGAATTCCATTGAAAATGGATGAATAAAATAAATGCAAAAGAAATTTATTTTATTAATTTTTCGACGAAAAATGGATTCCGTTGAAGATTTTTGACGAAAAATGTATTCCATCGAAAACGGATGAATAAAATAAATGCAAAAGAAATTGATTTTGTGAAGTTTTTCGACGGAAAATGGATTCCGTAGAAGATTTTTGACGGAAAATGGATTCCGTCGAAGATTTTTGACGGAAAATGAATTCCATCGAAAACGGATGAATAAAATAAATGCAAAAGAAATTGATTTTGTGAAGTTTTTCGACAGAAAATGGATTTCGTCAAAGATTTTTGACGGAAAATGAATTCCGTCGAAAATGGATGAATAAAATAAATGCAAAAGAAATTGTTTTTGTGAAGATTTTTGACGGAAAATGGATTCCGTCGAAGATTTTTGACGGAAAATGAATTCCGTCGAAAACGGATGAATAAAATAAATGCAAAAGAAATTAATTTTGTGAAGTTTTTCGACGGAAAATGGATTCGGTCGAAGATTTTTGACGGAAAATGTATTCCGTCGAAAACGGATGAATAAAATAAATGCAAAAGAAATTGATTTTGTGAATTTTTCGACGGAAAAAGAATTGCGTCGAAAACGGATTAATAAAATAAATGCAAAAGAAATTGATTTTTTGAAGTTTTTCGACGGAAAATGGATTCCGTAGAAGATTTTTGACGGAAAATGGATTCCGTCGAAAACGGATGAATAAAATAAATGCAAAAGAAATTGATTTTGTGAAGTTTTTCGAAAATGGATGAATAAAATAAATGGAAAAGAAATTGATTTTGTGAAGATTTTTGATGGAAAATGGATTTCGTAGAAGATTTTTGACAGGAAAATGGATTTCGTAGAAGATTTTTGATGGAAAATGGATTCCGTCGAATATTTTTGACAGAAAATGAATTCCGTCGAAAACGGATGAATAAAATAAATGCAAAAGAAATTGATTTTATCAAGTTTTTCGACGAAAATTGTATTCCGTCGAAGATTTTTGATGGAAAATGAATTCCGTCGAAAATGGATGAATAAAATAAATGCAAAAGAAATTGATTTTATCAAGTTTTTCGACGCAAAATGTATTCCGTCGAAGATTTTTGTCGAAAAATGTATTCCGTCGAAAACGGATGAATAAAATAAATGCAAAATAAATTGATTTTGTGAAATTTTTCGGAAAAGAATTTTTGAAGGAAAAAATTCCGTCGAAAACGGATGAATAAAATAAATGCAAAAGAAATTGATTTTGTGAAGTTTTTCTACGGAAAATGGATTCCGTCGAAGATTTTTGAAGGAAAATGAATTCCGTCGAAAATGGATGAATAAAATAAATGTAAAAGAAATTGATTTTATGAAGTTTTTCGATGAAAAATGGATTCCGTTGAACATTTTTGACGAAAAATGTATTCCGTCGAAAACGGATGAATAAAATAAATGCAAAAGAAATTGATTTTGTGAAGTTTTTCGACGGAAAACAAATTCGGAAAATAAATTCGAAAACGGATCAATAAAATAAATGCAAAAGAAATTGATTTTGTGAAGATTTTTGACGGAAAATGGATTCCGTCGAAGATTTTTGACGGAAAATAAATTCCATCGAACAGGGATGAATAAAATAAATGCAAAAGAAATTGATTTTGTGAAGTTTTTCGACGGAAAATGGATTCCGTCGAAGATTTTTGACGGAAAATGAATTCCATTGAAAATGGATGAATAAAATAAATGCAAAAGAAATTTATTTTATTAATTTTTCGACGAAAAATGGATTCCGTTGAAGATTTTTGACGAAAAATGTATTCCATCGAAAACGGATGAATAAAATAAATGCAAAAGAAATTGATTTTGTGAAGTTTTTCGACGGAAAATGGATTCCGTGCAAAAGAAAGAAGATTTTTGACGGAAAATGGATTCCGTCGAAGATTTTTGACGGAAAATGAATTCCATCGAAAACGGATGAATAAAATAAATGCAAAAGAAATTGATTTTGTGAAGTTTTTCGACGGAAAATGGAAAATGGATTTCGAAAACGGATGAATAAAATAAATGCAAAAGAAATTGATTTTGTGAATTTTTCGGAAAAAGAATTCCGTCGAAAATGGATGAATAAAATAAATGCAAAAGAAATTGTTTTTGTGAAGTTTTTCGACGAAAATGGATTTCGTCGAAGATTTTAGACGGAAAATGAATTCCGTCGAAAACGGATGAATAAAATAAATGCAAAAGAAATTGATTTTGTGAAGTTTTTCGACGAAAAATGGATTCCGTAGAAGATTTTTGACAGAAAAATGGATTTCGTAGAAGATTTTTGATGGAAAATGGATTCCGTCGAATATTTTTGACAGAAAATGAATTCCGTCGAAAACGGAGGAATAAAATAAATGCAAAAGAAATTGATTTTATCAAGTTTTTCGACGAAAATTGTATTCCGTCGAAGATTTTTGACGGAAAATGAATTCCGTCGAAAATGGATGAATAAAATAAATGCAAAAGAAATTGATTTTATCAAGTTTTTCGACGCAAAATGTATTCCGTCGAAGATTTTTGACGAAAAATGTATTCCGTCGAAAACGGATGAATAAAATAAATGCAAAATAAATTGATTTTGTGAAATTTTTCGACGGAAAACAAATTCCGTCGAAAACGGATGAATAAAATAAATGCAAAAGAAATTGATTTTGTGAAGTTTTTCTACGGAAAATGGATTCCGTCGAAGATTTTTGACGGAAAAAGAATTCCGTCGAAAATGGATGAATAAAATAAATGCAAAAGAAATTGATTTTGTGAAGTTTTTCGACGGAAAAAGGATTCCGTCGAAGATTTTTGAAGGAAAATGAATTCCGTCGAAAATGGATGAATAAAATAAATGTAAAAGAAATTGATTTTATGAAGTTTTTCGATGAAAAATGGATTCCGTTGAACATTTTTGACGAAAAATGTATTCCGTCGAAAATGGATGAATAAAATAAATGCAAAAGAGATTGATTTTGTGAAGTTTTTCGACGGAAAACAAATTCCGTCGAAAACGGATCAATAAAATAAATGCAAAAGAAATTGATTTTGTGAAGATTTTTGACGGAAAATGGATTCCGTCGAAGATTTTTGACGGAAAATAAATTCCATCGAACAGGGATGAATAAAATAAATGCAAAAGAAATTGATTTTGTGAAGTTTTTCAACGGAAAATGGATTAGGTCGAAAAATTTTGGCAGAAAATGTATTCCGTCGAAAACGGATGAATAAAATAAATGCAAAAGAAATTGATTTTGTGAAGTTTTTCAACGGAAAAAGAATTGCGTCGAAAACGGATTAATAAAATAATGCAAAAGAAATTGATTTTTTGAAGTTTTTCGACGGAAAATGGATTTCGTAGAAGATTTTGATGGAAAATGGATTCCGTCGAAGATTTTTGACAGAAAATGAATTCCGTCGAAAACGGATGAATAAAATAAATGCAAAAGAAATTGATTTTGTGAAGATTTTTGAATGAAAATGAATTCCGTCGAAAACGGATGAATAAGATAAATGCAAAAGAAATTGATTTTGCGAAGTTTTTCGACGGAAAATGGATTTCGTCAAAGATTTTTGAAGAAAAATGTTTTCCGTCGAAAATGGATTAATAAAATAAATGCAAAAGAAATTGATTTTGTGAAGATTTTTGACGGAAAATGAATTCCGTCGAAAACGGATGAATAAAATAAATGCAAAAGAAATTGATTTTGTGAAGTTTTTCGACGGAAAATGGATTCCGTCGAAGATTTTGGACGGAAAATGAATACCGTCGAAAATGGATGAATAAAATAAATGCAAAAGAAATTGATTTTATGAAGTTTTTCGACGCAAAATGTATTCCGTCGAAGATTTTTGACGGAAAATGAATTCCGTCGAAAATGGATGAATAAAATAAATGCAAAAGAAATTGATTATGTGAAGTTTTTCGACGGAAAATGGATTCCGTCGAAGATTTTTGACGGAAAATGAATTCCATCGAAAATGGATGAATAAAATAAATGCAAAAGAAATTGATTTTGTGAAGTTTTTCGACGGAAAATGGATTCCGTCGAAGATTTTGGATGGAAAATGAATTCCGTCGAAAATGGATGAATAAAATAAATGCAAAAGAAATTGATTTTACGAAGTTTTTCGATGAAAAATGGATTCCGTCGAAGATTTTTGACAAAAAATGTATTCCGTCGAAAATGGATGAATAAAATAAATGCAAAAGAAATTGATTTTGTGAAGTTTTTCGACGGAAAAAGAATTTCGTCGAAAATGGATTAATAAAATAAATGCAAAAGAAATTGTTTTTGTGAAGATTTTTGACGGAAAATGGATTCCGTCGAAGATTTTTGACGGAAAATGAATTCCATCGAAAACGGATGAATAAAATAAATGCAAAAGAAATTGATTTTGTGAAGTTTTTCGATGAAAATGGATTCGGTCGAAGATTTTTGACGAAAAATGTATTCCGTCGAAAACGGATGAATAAAATAAATGCAAAAGAAATTGATTTTTTGAAGTTTTTCGACGAAAAAAGAATTTCGTAGAAGATTTTTGATGGAAAATGGATTCCGTCGAAGATTTTTGACAGAAAATGAATTCCGTCGAAAACGGATGAATAAAATAAATGCAAAAGAAATTGATTTTTTTAAGTTTTTCGACGAAAAATGAATTTCGTAGAAGATTTTTGATGGAAAATGGATTCCGTCGAAGATTTTTGACAGAAAATGAATTCCGTCGAAAATGGATGAATAAAATAAATGCAATAGAAATTGATTTGATGAAGTTTTTCGACGAAAAATGGATTCTGTCGAAGATTTTTGACGAAAAATGTATTCCGTCGAAAACGGATGACTAAAATAAATGCAAAAGAAATTGATTTTGTGAAATTTTTTGACGGAAAAAGGATTTCGTCGAAAACAGATTAATAAAATAAATGCAAAGAAAATTGATTTTGTTTGTTTTTCGACGCAAAATGGATTCCTTCGAAGATTTTTGACGGAAAATGAATTCCATCGAAAATGGATGAATTAAATTAATGCAAAAGAAATTTATTTTGTGAAGTTTTTCGACGGAAAATGAATTCCGTCGAAAATGGATGAATAAAATAAATGCAAAAGAAATATATATTGTGAAATTTTTCGATGGAAAACGGAATCCGTCGAAAATGGATGAATAAAATAAATGCAAAAGAAATTGATTTTGTGAAGTTTTTCGACGTAAAATGGATTCCGTCGAAGATTTTGGACGGAAAATGAATTCCGTCGAAAATGGATGAATAAAATAAATGCAAAAGAAATTGATTTTGTGAAGTTTTTCGACGGAAAATGGATTCCGTAGAACATTTTTTACGGAAAATGGATTCCGTCGAAGATTTTTGACAGAAAATGAATTCCGTCGAAAATGGATGAATAAAATAAATGCAATAGAAATTGATTTGATGAAGTTTTTCGACGAAAAATGGATTCGGTCGAAGATTTTTGACGAAAAATGTATTCCGTCGAAAACGGATGACTAAAATAAATGCAAAAGAAATTGATTTTGTGAAATTTTTCGACGGAAAAAGGATTTCGTCGAAAACGGATTAATAAAATAAATGCAAAGAAAATTGATTTTGTTTGTTTTTCGACCCAAAATGGATTCCTTCGAAGATTTTTGACGGAAAATGAATTCCATCGAAAATGGATGAATAAAATAAATGCAAAAGAAATTGATTTTGTGAAGTTTTTCGACGGAAAATGAATTCCATCGAAAACGGATGAATAAAATAAATGCAAAAGAAATTGATTTTGTGAAGTTTTTCGACGGAAAATGGATTCCGTCGAAGATTTTTGACGGAAAATGAATTCCGTCGAAAATGGATGAATAAAATAAATGCAAAAGAAATTGATTATGTGAAGTTTTTCGACGGAAAATGGATTCCGTCGAAGATTTTTGACGGAAAATGAATTCCATCGAAAATGGATGAATAAAATAAATGCAAAAGAAATTGATTTTGTGAAGTTTTTCGACGGAAAATGGATTCCGTCGAAGATTTTGGATGGAAAATGAATTCCGTCGAAAATGGATGAATAAAATAAATGCAAAAGAAATTGATTTTACGAAGTTTTTCGATGAAAAATGGATTCCGTCGAAGATTTTTGACGAAAAATGTATTCCGTCGAAAATGGATGAATAAAATAAATGCAAAAGAAATTGATTTTGTGATGTTTTTCGACGGAAAAAGAATTTCGTCGAAAATGGATTAATAAAATAAATGCAAAAGAAATTGATTTTGTGAAGTTTTTAGACGGAAAATGGATTCCGTCGAAGATTTTTGATGGAAAATGAATTCCGTCGAAAATGGATGAATAAAATAAATGCAAAAGAAATTGATTTTGTGAAGTTTTTCGACGGAAAATGGATTCCGTCGAAGATTTTTGACGGCAAATGAATTCCGTCGAAAATGGATGAATAAAATAAATGCAAAAGAAATTGATTTTGTAAATTTTTTCGACGGAAAATAGATGCCGTCGAAGATTTTTGAAGGAAAATGAATTTCGTCGAAAATGGATGAATAAAATAAATGCAAAAGAAATTGATTTTATGAAGTTTATCGACGAAAAATGGATTCCGTCGAAGATTTTTGACGAAAAATGTATTCCGTCGAAAACGGATTAATAAAATAAATGCAAAAGAAATTGATTTTGTGATGATTTTTGACGGAAAATGAATTCCGTCGAAAACGGATGAATAAAATAAATGCAAAAGAAATTGATTTTGTGAAGTTTTTCGAAGGAAAATGGATTCCGACGAAGATTTTTGACGGAAAATGAATTCCGTCGAAAATGGATGAATAAAATAAATGCAAAAGAAATTGATTTTAGGAAGTTTTTCGACAAAAAATGGATTCCGTCGAAAACGGATGAAAAAATAAATGCAAAAGAAATTGATTTTGTGAAGTTTTTCGACGGAAAAAGAATTTCGTCGAAAATAGATTAATAAAATAAATACAAAGGAAATTGATTTTGTAAGTTTTTCGACGGAAAATGGTTTCCGTCGAAGATTTTTGACGGAAAATGTATTGCGTCGAAAATGGATGAATTAAATTAATGCAAAAGAAATTTATTTTGTGAAGTTTTTCGACGGAAAATGAATTCCGTCGAAAATGGATGAATAAAATAAATGCAAAAGAAATTGATATTGTGAATTTTTTCGACGGAAAATAGATGCCGTCGAAGATTTTTGAAGGAAAATGAATTTCGTCGAAAATGGATGAATAAAATAAATGCAAAAGAAATTGATTTTATGAAGTTTTTCGACGAAAAATGGATTCCGTCGAAGATTTTTGACGAAAAATGTATTCCGTCGAAAACGGATTAATAAAATAAATGCAAAAGAAATTGATTTTGTGATGATTTTTGACGGAAAATGAATTCCGTCGAAAACGGATGAATAAAATAAATGCAAAAGAAATTGATTTTGTGAAGTTTTTCGAAGGAAAATGGATTCCGACGAAGATTTTTGACGGAAAATGAATTCCGTCGAAAATGGATGAATAAAATAAATGCAAAAGAAATTGATTTTATGAAGTTTTTCGACAAAAAATGGATTCCGTCGAAAACGGATGACAAAATAAATACAAAAGAAATTGATTTTGTGAAGTTTTTCGACGGAAAAAGAATTTCGTCGAAAACAGATTAATAAAATAAATACAAAGGAAATTGATTTTGTAAGTTTTTCGACGGAAAATGGTTTCCGTCGAAGATTTTTGACGGAAAATGTATTGCGTCGAAAATGGATGAATTAAATTAATGCAAAAGAAATTTATTTTGTGAAGTTTTTCGACGGAAAATGAATTCCGTCGAAAATGGATGAATAAAATAAATGCAAAAGAAATTGATATTGTGAATTTTTTCGACGGAAAATAGATGCCGTCGAAGATTTTTGAAGGAAAATGAATTTCGTCGAAAATGGATGAATAAAATAAATGCAAAAGAAATTGATTTTATGAAGTTTATCGACGAAAAATGGATTCCGTCGAAGATTTTTGATGAAAAATGTATTCCGTCGAAAACGGATTAATAAAATAAATGCAAAAGAAATTGATTTTGTGATGATTTTTGACGGAAAATGAATTCCGTCGAAAACGGATGAATAAAATAAATGCAAAAGAAATTGATTTTGTGAAGTTTTTCGAAGGAAAATGGATTCCGACGAAGATTTTGGACGGAAAATGAATTCCGTCGAAAATAGATGAATAAAATAAATGCAAAAGATATTGATTTTATGAAGTTTTTCGACAAAAAATGGATTCCGTCGAAAACGGATGACAAAATAAATACAAAAGAAATTGATTTTGTGAAGTTTTTCGACGGAAAAAGAATTTCGTCGAAAACAGATTAATAAAATAAATACAAAGGAAATTGATTTTGTAAGTTTTTCGACGGAAAATGGTTTCCGTCGAATATTTTTGACGGAAAATGTATTCCGTCGAAAATGGATGAATTAAATTAATGCAAAAGAAATTTATTTTGTGAAGTTTTTCGACGGAAAATGAATTCCGTCGAAAATGGATGAATAAAATAAATGCAAAAGAAATTGATATAGTGAATTTTTTCGACGGAAAATAGATGCCGTCGAAGATTTTTGAAGGAAAATGAAAATGGATGAGTAAAATAAATGCAAAAGAAATTGATTTTATGAAGTTTATCGACGAAAAATGGATTCTGTAACGCCCTCCCTTGTATGCATCCAAGAGAGTCGTTTGCTAAGCGGAATTAGAGTCGTTAACGTCACATGAGCTCACAAAGATTTTCATGCTAAGTACAAGTTCGTAAGACGTTTCAATAATTCTTATAACTTCTGTTTGGACGATAAAAAATGTTTCAAGTGATTTGGAAAGAGCACGTTTGGGGCTTCGCGTGCATATAAAATAATAGTAAATCGGAGTTCGTTTGCTCATAAAAACACCACCCGTAAGGTGCACTGTAAAAATTTCAGCACATAAGTCTTTCGAAAATTCCTTTCACAGACGTTTTCCAAAATAGCCGCTGTTCATAAAAGTTCAAGATCAAATAAAGAGATGATAAAGTCTACAGTCATCCAAGAGTGCCAAAATATTAATCATTACAGTCATCCAATCAAACAAACAGCAACAGCACAAGTCCATTCATCAGCAAGCAACAGCAAACATCACGTCTTCATGTGCTTTTATGTCCTCCTGCCATTTAGGAAAATAGCAGCCCCGAAGGGGTGAGAATAATCCCAGTAGTGTGGCAACAAAACCAGTAATATAACAGTATTAACTAGGCACAAAATCATAAACAGTCACTTCAACATATCCTTGTTCCTTTTTCCTTTTCCTTTTCATCATATTCATATATTGCGTATATAACGCCTTTCCTTTGCGCTTTTAGCACCGTCGTGCGCGCACTTCACAGTGGAATCAAATATCCCTTGGCACCTGAGCTCCATGTGGATTCCAACTGTGGGCCTATGCGGACTGATGCCAAGTGTCCCATACCCCGGTACCTTGGGGATGCCTATATGATGCTTGCTCAAACACATGGTCCTGTACATAACTAGTCTAAAACAAGGCCTATATGATCTTGATACATGCATGTCATGCTATGCTTACACACACAAAGCGTAAAAATGCGGTATGATGTAAGGTGCATGCTTATATACCTTTCATATAGCCATCACGGCACATATACTTTTCATATGCGTTATGCTGCCACATAACGTCTTTACCTCATAATCATATAGCCATCACGGCACATTTTTGGCAGTTTCCTTTCATCATAATGGAACATAATACTTTTACGGAATATGGAGCATCATGTCACAATTTTATACCAGTAGTCAATAGTCACATTAGGCAATATCGCCTGACACTTACCTTTGCGTGCCTTAAATAATACCAAACAGCAGCGAAGTATCTCACTTCTTAAGCGCACCTAAATCAATTACAACCAATCATTTACAGTGGCTATTTACAGCAGAAACAGTGAGCATGGAAAACAGCAGTGTTACAGCTTACAGTGTTTTTGGAAAACAGTGACGTTTGTGCTTAAAACAGTGAGCAGAAACAGTGAGTTGTTCTTTTAAAACAGTGAACAGAAAACAGTGGTATTTTCCTTAAAAACAGTGGACAGAAACAGTGACGTTTTACAGCAGGAAAACAGTGAACATACAGCAGAAACAGTGACCATTTTGAAACAGAAACAGTGGCTCTTTGGACATCAACAGTGGCAGAAGCAGTGACATCAAGTGCAGAAACAGTGGCATTTGAACGTTTAAAACAGTGACATAACAGTGGCATTTGAACCTTAAAAACAGTGACATTAGTGGTGATATTTGCACATTGAAACAGTGGTATACTTGGTGATTTTTGGACATTAAAACAGTGGCATAACTAGTGGTTGTTGATCATCAAAACAGTGGCATAATTAGGAGTACTTGAACACCAATACAGTGGCATAAAGAGTGGTGTTTGGACATCAAAAATGGTGATCATTTTATGCAGAAACAGTGGCTCATTAAGTACTAAAACAGTGAGTGTTTTTGGTGCAAAACAGTGACATATGTGGCATTAAAACAGTGAGCATTTTATGCAGAAACAGTGGCATATAATGGACTAAAACAGTGGCATATAATGGGCTAAAACAGTGGCATATATGTGCAGAAACAGTGGCATATTATGGACTAAAACAGTGGCATATAATGGGCTAAAACAGTGGCATATATGTGCAGAAACAGTGGCATATTATGGACTAAAACAGTGGCATATAATGGGCTAAAACAGTGGCATATATGTGCAGAAACAGTGGCATATTATGGACTAAAACAGTGAGTATTTTATGCAGAAACAGTGGCATGTGGAGCACTAAAACAGTGGCATAAGTGTGCAGAAACAGTGGCATCAAAATGGTGATTTTGAGGAACCGAAACAGTGAGCATTTTATCTTCAAAACAGTGGCACATTCATAGGGAAACAGTGGCATATTCATACAAAAACAGTGACATATATATTCCTCAAAACAGTGGGCATTAACTTAAGCATGATCATGAGACTTCCATTCCATAACTTAAGCATACAAATCATCAAGAAATAGCTCCACCATTCTACTTTTACCATGCTCATTCTTGAGTCCAAAACCACACATAATCAAGGAGACATTCAAGCACACATACATGGTTACACAATGAAAGTGTTCTAAGTTCAAGGCTTACCTCTTGTAGCACACACTTCTTGGTCAAGAATCACACACCACCTTCTAGCTTTACTACACAACAAGTCCCCACTTCCTATGATGATCTATGCGCATACAAGGTGAGGAGGAACAAACTTGGACAGCTTCAAGGTTGAGGACAAGGCTGGACAGTGAGGGAAGGTGAGTTGTCTTAGCAAGGTTTTTTCTTTCTCCAAGAGGGCTGTATGTTCGGCTAGGAGAGTGAGGGAGATGAGGGAGGAAAGTTGGCTGCACTTGTACATGAGGCCAGCCCTTCCCTATGCGCATACTTAAAGGGAGAGTGAGGAGAGGTGGCAATGATTAACATCATGAGAATTCTGGTTGCTTGAAGAAGTGGGGCTGCATACTTGGGCTGAACAAGTAAATGTTTGCTTCTAAGTTACTCTATGCACATGCAAGGAGGTGAGGGAGATATGTTCAGATCTGAATGAGTGTTATAAGTCAGAATTTTTCACACAAATGACCAAGCTATGCGCATAGGGTGGAGTGGAGGAGGTGCATCATGAGCACATGTAAGAGGTTTACTAAGTCAACAAGCAAGACAACTATGTGGCAGCCAAAAATCTGAATTTATGCAGTCTATGTGCGCATGGGATGAGAGGTTGCAGCCCCAAAATCCTTCTTTGGTTGCATGTGGAAGCAAGGGCAGATTTGGCTCATGATGGACTGCCAAAAGCATGCAAAAATCTGCACATTGCAGCCTCATGATGGAAGGTGTAAGGTGGTTCTCCAAGTCAACAAGTTAGGCAGTTTTGTGTCATAGAAAAATCTGATTCAAGCTCTCTACATGTGCGCCTAAATGAGGGAGAATGCAGCCCAAAATCATGCTACATTGTACATGTGTCTTCCATGCAATGAAGTTGAAATCAAGTGTGCATAAGCAAAGTGAGGTGGCGGTCAAACAAGAGGGAAATTGGCAGATTTTTTTCTAAGTATTAATCACCCTCTTGTGCGCATGAATGAGTGAGAGAATACATCAAGTCAAGTGAAGGTTTCTTGGTACACAAACAACCTTGTTGGACAAGGCTTAGGGAATTATGTGTGGGTTTAACTTTGGGCTGAACTTGATGGATCCAATAAGACAAGTCTAAGGGTGGCAAGTCCACACACACTAGCCCACTTCCAAAGTCCTATAACACAAAAGCCTTATAACACACACACAATCAAATTACTCTTATGATTATAATAAATTTCACATGCCTACATAAGCACCCTCCTATGATTTAATTTAAATACTTACCTTAGTCTCATCCAAGGATAAAGATCAAACAATTCGCAAGCCATCAAACCTACACCATAAATCCGAATTCTACACATGTACCTATAACATATAGTACTTATGTATATTACTAATTATGCGGGATGTTACACTCTCCCCACCAAATAGGAATTTTGTCCGCAAAATAAACTTACTTAAGAGCTAAACAGTTCTGGATAGCGTTTCTGAATGTCGTCCTCGCGCTCCCAAGTGGCTTCAGCTGCCGATCTGTTGTTCCATAATACTTTCACCAAAGGGATCTCTTTAGAACGGAGTCGCTTGACGGATCTTTCAAGAATTTGGAACGGTTGCACTTGATAAGTCAGATTTTCCTTTAGTTCCACCTCCTCCGGCTGTAACACGTGAGATGGGTCAGAGAGATACCTCCGTAGCTGTGACACATGAAATACATTGTGAATTCCTGACAGATTGGGTGGTAAAGCCAACCGGTATGCAGACTCTCCAATCCGATCCATAATCAGATACGGTCCTAAGTACCGTGGACTTAACTTCTTAACTCCCATTCTCCTTCCGAGTCCCGATGTAGGTGTGATTCTCAAAAATACATGGTCTCCGACTTCGAAAGATAGAGGCTTATGACGCTTGTCGTAATAACTCTTCTGTCTGGCCTGAGCCCGCTGCATATTTTCTCGAATCTTCTTTACTTGTTCGGATGTTTCTTGAATTAGATCGGGTCCTAACATACTTCGCTCACCCACTTCAGTCCAGCATAAAGGGGATCTGCATTTTCTCCCATACAGAGCTTCATACGGTGCCATCTGAATACTGGAGTGGTAACTGTTGTTGTAAGCAAACTCAATCAGAGAGAGATAATTATCCCAGCTGCCTCCTAACTCCAAAACGCATGCTCGCAACATGTCCTCTAATGCTTGAATGGTGCGTTCCGTCTGTCCATCGGTCTGCGGATGATAAGCAGTACTCAACCTCAAGTGGGTCCCTAATGCTCTTTGAAAAGATTCCCAGAACTTTGATGTAAACTTGGGATCACGATCGCTGACAATACTCGTAGGAACTCCGTGCAGCTTCACAATCTCCTGCAGGTAAATTCTGGCAAGCCTCTCTGTATTATACGTGGTTCTAACACGCAAGAAATGAGCTGACTTCGTTAAACGATCAACAATCACCCAGATAGAATCATATCCTTCTCGCGTCCGAGGAAGTCCAACTACAAAATCCATCGCAATACTGTCCCACTTCCATTCGGGAATCTCCAAAGGTTGAAGGAGTCCCGACGGTTTCTGATGTTCGTACTTCACCTTCTGACAAGTTAAGCATCGAGATACATACTCAGCAATATCACGCTTCATACCCGGCCACCAAAACGAGGTCTTCAAATCATGGTACATCTTCGTGGATCCAGGATGAACTGCATACTTACCCTTGTGAGCCTCCTGTAAAACTTCTTGTTTCAACTCTTCATTCGGCACAACCAGCCGTCCTTGAAATCTCCAAACATCATTCTCATCCTTTACAACATCTTGGTTGCCAACCAAATCACGGACTAACTCTTCATCTTTCTGAGCCTCCTTAATTCTACTGATCAATTCATTCTCCACCTTTATATTTCCCAATCTTATGCTATTCCCTCTCTCGTCTACCGATAAGTTCAAGTCTCGAAAGGCCTCAAACAATTTCAGCTCTTCCATCATCAGAGTTGCAGTGTGCAGTGTCTTCCTACTCAGGGCGTCAGCTACCACGTTTGCCTTTCCTGGGTGGTATTTAAGTTCAAAATCATAGTCCTTCAGAAATTCCATCCACCGTCGTTGCCGCATATTCAGCTCCTTCTGGTCGAACAAATACTTCAAACTCTTATGATCGCTGAACACGTCAAACTGCGAACCATACAAGTGGTGCCTCCAGATTTTAAGTGCGAACACTATAGCTGCTAACTCCAAATCGTGCGTAGGATAATTTTCTTCGTGAGGCTTTAGTTGTCGAGATGCGTAAGCTACCGCCATACGATCCTGCATTAACACGCATCCAAGTCCTTTCAGCGACGCATCACAGTATACTTCGAACTTTCGAGTAGGATCCGGAATCGTGAGTACGGGAGCACTTGTCAATCTGCTCTTTAGTTCCAAGAAACATTCTTCACAAGCTTCAGTCCACTCAAAAGGCTTATCCTTCCGAGTGAGACGAGTAAGAGGTTGCACTATCTGAGAGAAATTCTGGATGAACCTTCGATAGTATCCAGCAAGACCTAAGAAACTTCTTACTTCGGTGACAGTCTTGGGTCGTTCCCAATTCATGACAGCTTCAACTTTGCTGGGGTCCACCGCGATACCTTCTGATGAAATGACATGGCCCAGAAACTGGACCTCTTTAAGCCAAAACTCGCACTTCGACCATTTCGCGTACAACTGCTTCTCCTTCAAGATTTGCAAGACAATCCTCAGATGTTCCGCGTGCAGCTCTTCATTAGCTGAGTAAATCAGGATGTCGTCGATAAACACAATAACAAACTGATCAAGAAAGGGGCGGAAGATGCGGTTCATGTAGTCCATGAATACCGCTGGAGCATTTGTAAGTCCGAATGGGATCACCTGATATTCGTAGTGCCCATAACGAGTCCTAAAAGCGGTTTTCGGAATATCCTCCGGTTTGACCCGGATCTGATGGTATCCCGATCGTAAATCTATCTTGGAAAAGACTCTGGCTCCTCTCAGCTGGTCCATCAAATCGTCGATCCTTGGTAGCGGATACTTATTCTTCACCGTTACTTTGTTCAGCTGGCGGTAATCTACACACAGACGTAAACTTCCATCCTTCTTCTTAATCAAGATGGCTGGAGCACCCCATGGGGAAGTACTCGGTCTGATAAATTCCTTGGCCAAAAGCTCTTCTATCTGCTTCTTCAACTCGCGAAGTTCCAACGGCGCCATACGATACGGGGCAATGGAGATTGGTCCAACTCCAGGAACAAGTTCGATAGAAAATTCTATTTCCCTATGAGGAGGCAATCGAGGTATTTCATCCGGGAATACCTCCTCGAATTCTCTAACTACCGGTACATTCTGAATTTGATTGTCAACCGAGGTCTCAGCCTCGATCGACAAAAGATACCCTGCTGCTCCCTTGCGGAGCTCTTTTCTAACTTGCAATAAAGAAATGAGAGAGAGAGGTTGAAAATTACCATCTTTCGCAGGAACAACGACTTTCCCCGCTCGACAGTCCAATGTTATCCCGTTTTCCGTCAACCAGTCCATACCGATAATCACATCGAAGTTGAATACCGGCAGGACCACCAAGTTAACTGTATACGTGTTCCCTTCATACTGCAAGATAACACCTCTGCAGATCTCTGAGGCTGTGCACGATCCTCCAGTAGGTGTGCTGATGTGTAACTCATAAGGTAACGGGGTTGGGGTGATGCCTATTCTCATAGCAGTATGCTTTGCCATAAAAGAGCCAGACGCTCCAGAATCAAAGATAACAGAAATTGGGTGACCATTTAAAGTGACATTACCTTTGATCAGGTTGGGAAACTTCTGTGCCTCATTTGCATCCAATGTGAACACCCGTGCTTGCGTAGGCTGTTGGTCAGCGTTCTGGGGGCATTTGTAAGCAAAATGTCCTTGCTGGCCACATCTGAAACATGCATTGTTGTTCTTGCGACAGACTCCAAAGTGGTTCTTTCCACATGTAGCACAAACAGTCGCAACCTGCCGTCCAGTCGAGGATTGACCAATAGTATTGCTTCTCTTAAAATTTCCAGGCCGTGCCTGCAACTGCGTACCTCTGCCTCGACCCCTACCAGGTGCCGTCCTGAAGAATCTGCCTGCTCGGTTTCCTCCGTGGAATTGTGTTGGTGGCTTGTTCAAGTTCTTGGCCTCAATAATGATTCCTTCTGCCTGACGACTCTGGTTGATGAGTTCCGGAAGTGTACGATTAGCCGTCGTTAAAATGAGCTTGCGGATTTCCGGATGTAATCCGCTTTCGAACTTCTCCACCTGCCATTCTTCATCGTAAATGTTCCGATCAAAGTTGGCGTACTCGATCAGCTGCCCAAATTTTGCAATATACTCATTAACCGTCATGTTATCCTGCCTGAGTGACAGCAGTTCAGTGTGCTTCATTCTTCTCATTGCCTTAGGAAAATACTTATCCAAAAATACTTGTCTGAATACGGCCCACGTCAGTTCAACGTCCTGAGCTCTCAGCAGAGCCCTCGCACCAGTCCACCATGTTAAAGCTTCTCCCATCAGCTGGTACGACGCGTAATCAGTCTTCTGCGCTTCTGGGCATGCCATGCGTTCGAAAATATGCTCGATCATCTGCAGCCACTTCGCTGCAGCCTCGGGGTTGTCTTCACCCTCAAAGGTAGGTGGTTGGAAGTTGCGGAAGTCTTTCAACCTCCGACGGGCAATTTCTTCTGCATTTTCAAGCAGTGGGGGTTGGTTCTGATTCTGTTGCCTATGGTCGCGCCATTCTTGGCTCATATTCTGGATAAACGTTGCCAGTCCCCCAATGGTAGTGATAAGATCCTCTTCCGCATCGCCAGACCTTCCCCGAGTTGAACCGCGACCACCTGCCATGATTCTGCACTCACAATATCAGGAAATGAGTTGATCAGGCTCACCGCAAGTTATTCATGGCAGCAGTCTCAAGTAGGTACTCGAGTTCAATTCGGACAAGTTAGCTATGCATCCGTGTCTTATCACAGAACAGTCTAAACAATCTAACTATCCTAGTCAATATATCCTCAAGCACTTAAACTATAGCACATTTAGACAGTCAATCAGCAGATAAACACAATCAACAATCAAGTCAATCAATCACACGCAAATCCATGGACCAAACTGCTCTGATACCAATTAGTGTAACGCCCTCCCTTGTATGCATCCAAGAGAGTCGTTTGCTAAGCGGAATTAGAGTCGTTAACGTCACATGAGCTCACAAAGATTTTCATGCTAAGTACAAGTTCGTAAGACGTTTCAATAATTCTTATAACTTCTGTTTGGACGATAAAAAATGTTTCAAGTGATTTGGAAAGAGCACGTTTGGGGCTTCGCGTGCATATAAAATAATAGTAAATCGGAGTTCGTTTGCTCATAAAAACACCACCCGTAAGGTGCACTGTAAAAATTTCAGCACATAAGTCTTCGAAAATTCCTTTCACAAACGTTTTCCAAAATAGCCGCTGTTCATAAAAGTTCAAGATCAAATAAAGAGATGATAAAGTCTACAGTCATCCAAGAGTGCCAAAATATTAATCATTACAGTCATCCAATCAAACAAACAGCAACAGTACAAGTCCATTCATCAGCAAGCAACAGCAAACATCACGTCTTCATGTGCTTTTATGTCCTCCTGCCATTTAGGAAAATAGCAGCCCCGAAGGGGTGAGAATAATCCCAGTAGTGTGGCAACAAAACCAGTAATATAACAGTATTAACTAGGCACAAAATCATAAACAGTCACTTCAACATATCCTTGTTCCTTTTCCTTTTCCTTTTCATCATATTCATATATTGCGTATATAACGCCTTTCCTTTGCGCTTTTAGCACCGTCGTGCGCGCACTTCACAGTGGAATCAAATATCCCTTGGCACCTGAGCTCCATGTGGATTCCAACTGTGGGCCTATGCGGACTGATGCCAAGTGTCCCATACCCCGGTACCTTGGGGATGCCTATATGATGCTTGCTCAAACACATGGTCCTGTACATAACTATTCTAAAAAGCAAGACCTATATGCTCTTGGTACATGCATGCCATGCTATGCTTTCACACACAAACGTACAAAAATGCGGTATGATGTAAGGTGCATGCTTATATACCTTTCATATAGCCATCACGGCACATATACTTTTCATATGCGTTATGCTGCCACATAACGTCTTTACCTCATAATCATATAGCCATCACGGCACATTTTTGGCAGTTTCCTTTCATCATAATGGAACATAATATTTTTACGGAATATGGAGCATCATGTCACAATTTTATACCAGTAGTCAATAGTCACATTAGGCAATATCGCCTGACACTTACCTTTGCGTGCCTTAAATATTACCAAACAGCAGCGAAGTATCTCACTTCTTAAGCGCACCTAAATCAATTACAACTAATCATTTACAGTGGCTATTTACAGCAGAAACAGTGAGCATACAGCAGTGTCTTACAGTGGAAAACAGTGAGCATACAAAACAGTGAGCATACAGCAGTGTTTTACAGCAGAAAACAGTGACGTTTGTGCTTAAAACAGTGAGCAGAAACAGTGAGTTGTTCTTTTAAAACAGTGAACAGAAAACAGTGGTATTTTCCTTAAAAACAGTGGACAGAAACAGTGACGTTTTACAGCAGGAAAACAGTGAACATACAGCAGAAACAGTGACCATTTTGAAACAGAAACAGTGGCTCTTTGGACATCAACAGTGGCAGAAGCAGTGACATCAAACAGTGGCATTTGAACGTTTAAAACAGTGACATAACAGTGGCATTTGAACCTTAAAAACAGTGACATTAGTGGTGATATTTGCACATTGAAACAGTGGTATACTTGGTGATTTTTGGACATTAAAACAGTGGCATAACTAGTGGTTGTTGATCATCAAAACAGTGGCATAATTAGGAGTACTTGAACACCAATACAGTGGCATAAAGAGTGGTGTTTGGACATCAAAAATGGTGATCATTTTATGCAGAAACAGTGGCTCATTAAGTACTAAAACAGTGAGTGTTTTTGGTGCAAAACAGTGACATATGTGGCATTAAAACAGTGAGCATTTTATGCAGAAACAGTGGCATATAATGGACTAAAACAGTGGCATATAATGGGTTAAAACAGTGGCATATATGTGCAGAAACAGTGGCATATTATGGACTAAAACAGTGAGTATTTTATGCAGAAATAGTGGCATATAATGGACTAAAACAGTGGCATATAATGGGTTAAAATAGTGGCATATATGTGCAGAAACAGTGGCATGTGGAGCACTAAAACAGTGGCATAAGTGTGCAGAAACAGTGGCATCAAAATGGTGATTTTGAGGAACCGAAACAGTGAGCATTTTATCTTCAAAACAGTGGCACATTCATAGGGAAACAGTGGCATATTCATACAAAAACAGTGACATATATATTCCTCAAAACAGTGGGCATTAACTTAAGCATGATCATGAGACTTCCATTCCATAACTTAAGCATACAAATCATCAAGAAATAGCTCCACCATTCTACTTTTACCATGCTCATTCTTGAGTCCAAAACCACACATAATCAAGGAGACATTCAAGCACACATACATGGTTACACAATGAAAGTGTTCTAAGTTCAAGGCTTACCTCTTGTAGCACACACTTCTTGGTCAAGAATCACACACCACCTTCTAGCTTTACTACACAACAAGTCCCCACTTCCTATGATGATCTATGCGCATACAAGGTGAGGAGGAACAAACTTGGACAGCTTCAAGGTTGAGGACAAGGCTGGACAGTGAGGGAAGGTGAGTTGTCTTAGCAAGGTTTTTTTTTTTCTCCAAGAGGGCTGTATGTTCGGCTAGGAGAGTGAGGGAGATGAGGGAGGAAAGTTGGCTGCACTTGTACATGAGGCCAGCCCTTCCCTATGCGCATACTTAAAGGGAGAGTGAGGAGAGGTGGCAATGATTAACATCATGAGAATTCTGGTTGCTTGAAGAAGTGGGGCTGCATACTTGGGCTGAACAAGTAAATGTTTGCTTCTAAGTTACTCTATGCACATGCAAGGAGGTGAGGGAGATATGTTCAGATCTGAATGAGTGTTATAAGTCAGAATTTTTCACACAAATGACCAAGCTATGCGCATAGGGTGGAGTGGAGGAGGTGCATCATGAGCACATGTAAGAGGTTTACTAAGTCAACAAGCATGACAACTATGTGGCAGCCAAAAATCTGAATTTATGCAGTCTATGTGCGCATGGGATGAGAGGTTGCAGCCCCAAAAATCTTCTTTGATTGCATGTGGAAGCAAGGGGCAGGTTTGGCTCATGATGGACTGCCAAAAGCATGCAAAAATCTGCACATGGCAGCCTCATGATGGAAGGTGTAAGGTGGTTCTCCAAGTCAACAAGTTAGGCAGTTTTGTGTCATAGAAAAATCTGATTCAAGCTCTCTACATGTGCGCCTAAATGAGGGAGAATGCAGCCCAAAATCATGCTACATTGTACATGTGTCTTCCATGCAATGAAGTTGAAATCAAGTGTGCATAAGCAAAGTGAGGTGGCGGTCAAACAAGAGGGAAATTGGCAGATTTTTTTCTAAGTATTAATCACCCTCTTGTGCGCATGAATGAGTGAGAGAATACATCAAGTCAAGTGAAGGTTTCTTGGTACACAAACAACCTTGTTGGACAAGGCTTAGGGAATTATGTGTGGGTTTAACTTTGGGCTGAACTTGATGGATCCAATAAGACAAGCCTAAAGGTGGCAAGTCCACACACACTAGCCCACTTCCAAAGTCCAATGAACACTAAGGTCTATAACACACACACAATCAAATTACTCATAAGATTAAATTCACATGTCTACATATGTATCCTCCTATGATTTAATTTAATTAATTACCTTAGTCTTATCCAAGGATAAAGGTCAAACAATTCGCAAGCCATCACACATAAACCATACATCCGAATTCTACACATGTACCTATAAACGGATGAATAAAATAAATGCAAAAGAAATTGATTTTGTGAAGTTTTTCGACGGAAAATGGATTTCGTCGGAAAATGAATTTCGAAAATGGATGAATAAAATAAATGCAAAAGAAATTGATTTTGTGAAGTTTTTCGACGGAAAATGGATTCCGAACATTTTTTCGGAAAATGGATTCCGTCGAAGATTTTGGACGGAAAATGAATTCCATCGAAAACGGATGAATAAAATAAATGCAAAAGAAAATTGATTTTACGAAGATTTTTCGATGAAAAATGGATTCCGTCGAAAATGGAGAATAAAATAAATGCAAAAGAAATTGATTATGTGAAGTTTTTCGACGGAAAACAAATTCCGTCGAAAATGGATGAATAAAATAAAAGCAAAAGAAATTGATTTTTGATTTTGTCGTCGAAGAGTTTTTCGAAAATGGATGAATAAAATAAATGCAAAAGAAATTGATTTTACGAAGTTTTTCGATGAAAAATGGATTCCGTCGAAGACTTTTGACGAAAATGTCGAAAATGGATGAATAAAATAAATGCAAAAGAAAGAAATTGATTTTGGATTAATAAAATAAATGCAAAAGAAATTGATTTTGTGAAGACGGAAAATGGATTCCGTCGAAGATTTTAGATGGAAAATGAATTCCGTCGAAAATGGATGAATAAAATAAATGCAAAAGAAATTGATTTTGTGAAGTTTTTCGACGGAAAATGGATTCCGTCGAAGATTTTTGACGGAAAATGAATTCCGTCGAAAATGGATGAATAAAATAAATGCAAAAGAAATTGATTTTGTGAATTTTTTGGACGGAAAATAGATGCCGTCGAAGATTTTTGATGGAAAATGAATTTCGTCGAAAATGGATGAATAAAATATATGCAAAAGAAATTGATTTTATGAAGTTTATCGACGAAAAATGGATTCCGTCGAATATTTTTGACGAAAAATGTATTCCGTCGAAAACGGATTAATAAAATAAATGCAAAAGAAATTGATTTTGTGATGATTTTTGACGGAAAATGAATTCCGTCAAAAACGGATGAATAAAATAAATGCAAAAGAAATTGATTTTGTGAAGTTTTTCGACGGAAAATGGATTCCGAC
>JAVKPL010007492.1:0-30013 GCA_032173675.1 Gastrolobium villosum
GTGATAAGCTAGCTTCAGAGTCATATCATCTGATTGACAAGTTAGCTAAAAATGAGAATGAAACATCTACAAGGACAGGAAAAAGGGAAGCAGTGCCAATCAATCATAGTATAATGCAATGCTGGCAGAGCAAAAGTTGTTATCACAACAAATGTCCAATCTGAATGCAAAGTTTGAAAGGATGCAGCTTTCAAAAGTTCAAGCAAGTGCAGTTGTTCTTGACTGTGAATATTGTCATGAAGATCATGACACAATGCTTGTCCTACATTGATGTCTTCAGATTCTGCTCAACAAGTGCAGGTAAATGGCATTTGGTATGATCAGCGCCCTAATCAGCAAAATTTCTCAAGGAATCAGAATAATTCTGCTGGTGGTAATAATTACCAAAGGAAAAGTTATCAAGGTACTGGTTTAGATATGACATCAGACAACTATCTAAAACCACCACCTATTCCAAAAAAAGAGCCTTCCGACCTGGAGCGTTTAGTAGGAACATTAGCACAAAGTACTAGACGCTTTCATGGAGGAGAGTAAGGCTAATCAAAGAAGTACCAATGCTTTCATTGAGGAAAGCAGAGCTGAGTCCAGGAATACGAAAGCTTCAATCAAGAACCTGGAATATCAGGATTAGTAACTTGCCCAACAGTTATCTGATAGAGCTCCAGGTACCTTTCCTGGTAACACTACTACCAACCCCAAGGAAGATTGTCTGGCAGTTACAACTAGAAGTGGGAAAGTGGTATCATCCCCACCAAAACCTATAAAGAGGAAAAGAAGATTGAACAGGAGGAGAAATCTGAAAAAGAAAAGGAAAAGTCTCCTGAAATATTGAAACCAACTGATGATGAGAAGGAGCCAGCTACTCTTCCAAAGAAAAATTTGAACTTAGTGAAGAGTATCTTATGAAAATGGCACCTTATCCTGGAAGGTTGAAGCCAGAATTAAAAGCAAAAAGTTATGACAGATTTCTTGATCTTTTCAAGAAATTGCATGTGAACATCCCGTTTGCTGAAGCATTGGCTAATATGCCAAACTATGCCAAATTCATGAAAGATCTCCTTTCCAGGAAACAAAAGCTACAAGAGTGTCAAACAGTTGCACTTACTGAGAAGTGCAGTGCTATTATCACTAGGAAGTTTCCTCCTAAACTTCGTGATCCTGGAAGCTTCAACATTGAAATTGAAATTGGAGATACAAAGATTGGCAAAGCTTTGTGTGATTTAGGGGCGAGCATTAATTTGATGCCCTTATCTGTTTGTAAAGCCTTGGGGATCACTGAATTGAAGCCTACTTTGGTTTCTCTTCAGCTTGCTGATAGATCCTTAAGGAAGCCAAGTGGAATAGTCGAAGATGTTCTTGTAAAAATTGACAAGTTCATCTTTCCGGCTGATTTTATTGTGCTTGATATGGAGGTAGAGAATGAAATGCCTCTCATATTGGGTAGACCTTTCCTGGCCACAGCCCGTGCAATGATTGATGTAGAGCAGGGAAAGCTGGTGCTAAGGATGAATGAAGACACAATCACTGTCAATGTCTTTGATGCAATAAAAAGACCATATGATGATAGTGATTGTTTTGAAATTAATGTCTTAGAGGAAGTGATGCAAGAAGATGAAACTCCCTTGCAAGAATTGACTGTTGAATTGCAAGAGAGAGATCATATCCCTTTTGAGGAAGACATTAAAGCTGCTGATGAGTTGCTTGAACAGAAAACTTCTGACAAAGAAATAGGTGCTCCTAAAGTTGATCTAAGGAGTTACCTCCTGCCCTAAAGTATATGTTCCTGGGTGACAATGAAACATATCCAGTGATCATAAATAACAGGTTATCTGCTGATGATGAGAAGAAACTGAAAGAAATTCTTTTAAAGCATAAGACTGCTTTAGGATGGTCCATGGCTGATCTTAAGGGTATAAGTCCTTCTTTCTGTACGCATAAAATTCTCATGGAGAATGATATCAAACCTGTAAGGCAGCCTCAAAGGAGATTAAACCCCATGATGAAAGAAGTGGTGAGAAAAGAAGTAGTCAAACTTCTTGATGCAGGTATGATTTATTCAATATCAGATACTGCATGGGTAAGTCCTGTACAAACTGTGCCAAAGAAAGGGGGTGTCACTGTGGTGAAGAACGATAAGGATGAATTAATCTCTACCAGGACAATTACTGGCTGGCGAATGTGTGTTGACTATAGAAGGCTTAATGAAGCAACTAGGAAGGATCATTTTCCTCTCCCTTTTGTGGATCAAATGCTGGAAAGGTTAGCAGGTCATTCTTATTATTGTTTCCTTGATGGATACAGTGGCTATAATCAAATTGCAGTGACTCCTGAAGATCAGGAGAAGACAGCATTCACTTGTCCTTTTGGCGTTTTTGCCTATAGGAGAATGCCGTTTGGATTATGCAATGCACCTGCTACTTTTCAGAGGTGCATGTTATCAATCTTCTCAGATATGGTAGAAAAGTTCTTGGAGGTATTCATGGATGACTTTTCGGTATTTGGCTCTTGTTTTGATGATTGCTTAGGCAACTTATCAAAAGTATTGAAAAGATGCCGGGAGACAAACCTGGTCCTTAACTGGGAAAAATGTCACTTCATGGTCCAAGAAGGCATTGTGCTTGGACACAAAATTTCTAAGGAAGGTATAGAAGTTGATAGAGCAAAACTAATGCTCATTGAAAAACTACCTCCTCCAATTAATGTTAATGGAGTGAGAAGTTTCCTTGGTCATGCTGGCTTTTATAGAAGATTCATCAAAGACTTCTCTAAAATTGCCAAGCCACTAAGTCAACTTCTAATGAAAGACAATGAGTTTGTTTTTGATGATGCTTGTCTTAAAGCCTTTAATTTGCTAAAGGAAAAGCTCACTACTGCTCCTGTCTTGGTTTCACCTGATTGGAGTATGCCATTTGAGTTGATGTGCGATGCTAGTGATCTTGCTATTGGTGCTGTTCTTGGCCAAAGAAGAAACAAACTGTTGCACGTGATTTACTATGCTAGCAAAGTTCTGAATGAAGCACAGGTAAACTATGCAACAACAGAGAAGGAGATGCTCGCTGTGGTCTATGCACTTGATAAATTTAGACCATATCTCCTTGGTGCCAAGACCATCATTTTCACTGATCACGCAGCCATAAAGTATTTGATCTCTAAACAAGATGCCAAACCACGACTGTTAAGGTGGATGTTGTTATTTCAAGAGTTTGATTTAGAGATAAAAGACAAGTCAGGGATGGAAAATAAAGTTGCTGATCACTTATCAAGAATCCGAGAGAAGACCCTACAAGATGATCCTGCTTTAGAGATCAACGATTATTTTCCGGATGAACAAGTTCTTGCAATCTCTGTGAAATTGTCTGAAGAACCAATTTTTGCACTGCATGTGGAACCATGGTTTGCTGATTTTGTAAATTTTAAGGTAATCAAGAAAGTACCTCCTGATTTCACAAGGCAACAAGTGAAAAAGTTTTTACATGATGCTAGGAGGTATGTATGGGATGATCCATTCCTGTATTTCCAATGTGCTGATGGAATCTTGAGAAGATGTGTATCAGAATTGGAAATCAAGGAGATTTTATGGCATTGTCACAATTCTGATTATGGTGGCCATTTTGGTGGAAACAGAACTGCCCAGAAGGTATTGCAAAGTGGGTATTACTGGCCTACTCTTTTCAAAGATGCCAGAGAGTATGTTGAAAAGTGTGAAAGATGCCAGAAGACAGGGAACATTTCCCGAAAAGATGAAATGCCTCTAAACACTATTATGGAGGTGGAATTATTTGATTTATGGGGGATCGATTTCATGGGACCATTCCCATCTTCCTATTCCAACCAGTACATTTTGGTAGCTGTGGACTACGTTTCTAAGTGGGTTGAGGCAACAGCTCTTCCTACTAATGATGCCAAGGTGGTTGTGAACTTCCTGAGAAAGAATATCTTTACCAGGTTTGGAGTGCCGAGAGCAATCATAAGTGATGGAGGCTCTCATTTTTGCAATAAGCAGTTTGAAAATCTGTTAACAAAGTATGGTGTCAGGCATAAGGTTGCTACACCTTATCATCCGCAGACGAGTGGCCAAGTGGAAGTTTCCAACAGGGAACTGAAGCGAATCCTGGAAAAGACTGTGAGTATTTCTCGGAAGGATTGGTCGAAGAGACTGGATGATGCACTGTGGGCATACCGAACTGCATACAAAACTCCGATAGGAATGTCTCCCTATCAGCTTGTGTACGGGAAAGCTTGTCACTTACCTGTGGAGCTTGAACATAGAGCCTTTTGGGCTATTAAATTCCTAAACTTTGATGCCACAACAGCTCTTGAGAAACGAAAGTTTCAACTGTTAGAGCTTGATGAGTTTAGGAATTCAGCTTTTGAAAGCTCCAGAATTTATAAAGAAAAAGCCAAGAAATATCATGATAGCAAAATTATACACAAGGAGTTTGAGCCTGGTCAGCAGGTGTTGTTGTACAACTCCCGATTGAAACTTTTTCCAGGGAAGTTGAAATCCAGGTGGACAGGACCTTTTGTGGTTAAAAAGGTCTTTCCATATGGTACTGTTGAAATATCTTCCATGGAGGAAGACAGACCCTTCAAAGTCAATGGCTCTAGGTTGAAGTTCTTCCATGGAGGACCAGTGATGAAACAGGTTGTGGCCTTGCGCCTTCATTCCATTGCAACTTAAATGAGGTAACCGTCAGGCTCGGGACGTTAAACACGCGCTAGTTGGGAGGCAACCCAACGTTCCTATTCCTTTAATTGTATCTTGTTTTCATTTTTTTTAGGTAACCAGAGAAAAAAATAAAAAAATAAATGAAGGAGGAAAGTGAAAAATCCAGTGAGTCTACGCTTGAAGCGTAGAACTCTACGCTTGAAGCGTAGAACTCTACGCTTCAAGCGTAGAGAGAAAAATTAGAACAGAGGGTCTACGCTTCAAGCGTAGAACCCTACGCTTCGAGCGTAGAAAAGATGCTTGAGCAGAAGCTGAGCGCTCCAAGCGTAGGAACCCACGCTTGGAGCGCAGGAAATTCAAGAGGACAGTAGTCCCACGCTCCAAGCGTAGAACCCTACGCTTGAAGCGTGGGAAGGGAATTTGAAAAGTCAGAGACAGAAGGTCTACGCTTCAAGCGTAGAATCCTACGCTTGAAGCGTAGATGGGGAATGTGGAACGTCAGGGGCAGTATGTCTACGCTTGAAGCGTAGAACTCTACGCTTCAAGCGTAGAACTGGGTTTAAGTGAAAACCCTATTTCTTTTTTTTTCTCCCAGCGCCGCTGACCCCATCCTCCCCCTCCTCTCTTCTCTCCCTTTTTTCTTCTCTCCCTCTCTTCCCCTCTCCTCTCCATCACCACACATCCTCTCCACCGACCACCCACCACCACAACACTCTTCTCTCTCTCACTCTTCCCCTTTCCATCTACCCATTACCATTCTTCCCCTCTTCACCACCGTGCACCACTGTGCACCACCGCGCACCACCATCATCTCCCACCACCGTTCATCTTCTCCACCGTTTACTTGGGTTTAGGATCAATTTTTTTTGCATAAATTTCGATCAAAATGGCTGGAGACAAGGTAACCATCTATTATTCCTTTTTCTCATTACTTGATGATGGTTGTAAGGATAGGAGAGGTATGAATTTGATATTTTGGCATGTGGTATGTGTTTGTTCATATTGGGAGTAAGTGCTATTAGAATGCTTTGGCTGAAAATGTGCATGGTTATTTTTTGTATAGATGGGGGTTAGTCATGTAAAATTTGGTTGCAACTGTGATACGCATGATTAATGGGTTGGGACTGTTGACTTGAATGCATGGTTGAAATTAAATCTGGGAATTAAGGTAAATGATGTCATGAACTGAATCTGTCTGCTGATAATATTTATCATGCACATGTATTGGGAACTTTTCTGAGTTTCAGGAAAAAAGAATGAAAAAGGGCGCCGAAGGGTCATCTGTTACGAAAAGACCCCGCACAAACTTTGACTCCAGAAGGTTTTTGTCCGCTGAAAAGCAGGACGTTTATGAAACTAAGCTGCTGAATAAAAATGTAATTAAAGAGAGGGGGTTCGATTTGGGGAATCTCCTACTTTTTGATGATATTTATTCAGTAGTTCAAAGGAGACGCTGGAGGACACTGGTTACCTTTCCACAGGACAGTTCTGGGCGAATTCTCAGAGAATTCCTGGCCAATGCTGATAAGACTACTGTCAATGCCACCCGAAGGAGCTGGGTGAGAGGGAAGGAAGTACCATTTGATGCTGCGACAATTGAAGAATTCTTGCAAACTTCATATGACCCTACTGCTGAGTGTGAGTTTGTCCGACTATTCAATTTGATGCAGCCGTCGGAAGGATATTATCGGGAAGAAATGCCCCTCATTGCTGATGAAATCTGGGAAAAGATCACCAGTCCGTTCTCTGAATGGAAGTTTAGGCAGGGTCTCACTAATGTACCCGAAAAATTTACTAGACTCTGCCTTACTGGTGAGGCTATCAGCTGGCACACTTTTGTGAATGCTACGGTCATTCCCTCTACAAACAAAAGTGATGTCAATGTCGAGAGGGCTGTTCTATACTATGTGCTGATGGGGGACAAAAATCTG
This sequence comes from Gastrolobium villosum, assembly GCA_032173675.1. Lineage (NCBI taxonomy): Eukaryota > Viridiplantae > Streptophyta > Magnoliopsida > Fabales > Fabaceae > Gastrolobium > Gastrolobium villosum. The sequence continues at coordinate 6,601 of JAVKPL010007492.1, forward strand.
AATATGGCTGCTATTCTATCTGACAGAATTGTCCACATGATTACTCAAAGCAAGGACAATAGTCTGTTGGCTCACAGCTCTTTAATCTCTCATCTATGTATTCGAGCTGGGGTTGAAATTCCCGCTTCTGAGCCATTGGATGTAAAGGCTGAAAAGCCTATGACAAAGATTGCTTTGGGAGGTTATTACAAGGAGTCAGAAAAACATGCAGCATGGCTTCTAAACAGCAAGGGCAATCCTATACCCCCTCCAGACCCACAGGATCCGTCAGTACCTCAGGCACCTCCAGCATCCCAGACATCAGCAGCATCATCCTCTGCTCGCCAGCCACTCTATGAGGATTCTCCCATCATACTCGAAATGCATGCTATGATGAAGGCCATGTGCCTGAAGATGGGGATAGATCCAGCAGATCCTCCTAGCTCCTTCCAGCAGTACACCATGGAGGAGTGATCACTGGCTGTTTTATTTTTATTTTTCTCTCGGACGTTGTTAATTTTAATTTTTTTTTTTTTTGCTGAATTTTGTTTTAAATGACCAATAGGATTTTGTTAGGGTCAATTCTACTTTTTGGATATGAACATCTAAGGGTATTTTTCACTGTTTTGCTGATACAATATTGTTAATGATGTGTGTTTCAATTGCGCAGCTGTTCTTAATTGATTGAACTTAGTTATTGCTGGGGACAACAATTTCTAAAATCTGGGAATGGTGGATAGCCTTGCCCACCTGTTCATGCACTTTAGCTGCAATTGTGGAACCACACTTCATTTCAGGGGAGATATTCGAACCAATTTACGTTTTCAGTTTTAAATATCTGTCTTGGTTAAAGTGATTTTAAAAATTCAGCAAATTTTTTTGGAATATGCCTGTTTTTTGGAATATTCATATTGATAATCTCAGATCTAGATGTTGCTTTCCTAACAAATGATTGAGTTCATCTTAGGAAGTACATTAAGTTTTGAAAATTTTGGCATGATGTCACTTGGCATGAGTAGAGATTATGATTGTTCGTCTGTCTGAAATTATGTGCTAGAATACATGATATGCCTGATATCTTTGTGAAAATCTAGTCTGAAATCATAGCCTTTGAGGTTTGAGCCTATACAGTAATTTTTTTTCTGAGAGGCCTCACTGTATTAACACTCTAGAACTTGGTTTGTTTCTCTACAAGGCATGCATTTTAACTGATATGATAAGGCAATTTGTTCTTGATAGCCCTGGCCATATAGCTCACCTATATAAATAATTTTTCCATTGTTATCCCCTTGAGCCAAGCCTGTTCATTGATAATTACCAAAATGTTGCTTAGCCTATCCATGTTAACTTACCTTAAGTGAGATTGAATTACTGATTCTTCTCAAGAAGAAAAGAAAATGTCTAAGGTAAGCTCCACTACACTAAGCAAATTGGAAAAGGAAAAAGAAAATTGGAAAAGAAAGAGAGGGGAAAAGAAAAATGCGGGTGAAGCATTGTGAATAAAATTGGTCAACATAGGAATTGACTTCCCAAAATTCTGTGGGCAAGTTAGTGGAGCAAAACTGATGAGTTGAAACTATATAAATTATGTTGTTCTCAGTTTTTCAATCTCATAGCGTTTGAAGCCACTTTCCATACAAATTCCTACCTGTAGCCAGGCCAAATTAAAACCATTGAAAGTCCTTTGATCAGTTAATGCATGCGTTTGAATCCTTCAATTTTAAGGATCTTGAGAATATGATCAAGCCTATGGCAGTGTTACAGCTGTGATGGTTGTGTATGTCTGATACCCTAAAAACACAGAGTGGGAGTGATATATTTTGTCTTGGTGAGGGATGTTCAGACTACATTCATGATTTTTCAGAGAATTAATGGCATAATTAGAAATTCTTGCAGAATTCAGTCAGGCATGACATAATAATTTCTTCAAGTGTTTGGATGATATTGTGTTGAAATACTGTTGTACATTTTTCTAAGTTTGAATCAGTTTATTGCTGAGGACAGCAATGTCTAAATCTGGGAATTGTTTGATATGCTCCCAGCATATATACTTTTATAGATCAAAAAAGCAGGAAATCAGATCTAAAACTGTGAATAAAGGTGTATATGTAGTGAATTTATTGAATAGAAATTGTCAGACACTCTCTCACTCAAGATTCTTCATGTTTACAGGAGAAAAATGACAAATAAAGGAGCAGGAAGAAAAATCAGACAGAAGCTCCACGCTTCAAGCGTTCAACCTACGCTTGAAGCGTAGGAAAAGACTTTAAGACAGTGAGTCTACGCTTCAAGCGTAGAACCCTACGCTTGAAGCGTAGAGAAGAAGAAAAGAGGCAGAAGCTCCACGCTTGGAGCGTGGATCCTGCGCTCCAAGCGTAGGGTTGAGATGGACAGCTGTCAGTTGCGAGAAAAGGAGGATTCTCAGGTGTATAAAAAGGGCACAAAGCAACTCTAAAACACACTTTTCATATTCTGAACAATTCAGAGGTCATTTTGGAGGCGGAAGCTCTGGAGAGATCTCTTCTTCTACCTTTCTGTAGTTCTTGTAGTTTATGTTTTCATTTGAATATTGGATTCTAGCCATGATAATGGTTGCTAGAACCTTTTTGCTATAGTTAGGCTCACGAACCCTTGTGAACCCCTGATACAATGGATTGAGTTTTTATTGATATATTTATCTTTTGAATTTCGTTCTATTCTGATCGTATTGTTATTGTTATTATTATATCCGATCAATCTAGTAAGTAATAATAAATCTGAGGATTAGGGCCAACAAGAGGGATCTGAGGTCTTTAATCCAGAAAGGGAATAGAACGACGGTATGAACATGATCTAGGGATAGACATGATTCATATTGTAGATGTTTTAATTATCGATCTTTATGCTTGATCTCATATAGGGCACCTCAAGGAATTAGGGTTCTATATGAGATTAAAGGGTTAATTCCTCAAGGGATTGAGAATTAACTATTGATACCTTTATCTGATAATTATCTAATTTCACGATTTATATATTAATATTCAACTTAATCCAGAGTAAAAGGTGAGGATCATTGGTGAGTGTTCTCTAACTGCAGCGTTTTTCTCACATATTCAAACCCTTATTTTATTGGATTCTTTATTATTCAAAAAGAACACAAACACGTCTTTTTATTTTACAAATCAAATTCCCACACAATCCTGACATTCGTGTCAAAAACATCTTGAAATATTTAATCTTAAAAAGGATAGTTTAATTGATTTGGACACACTCTCTGTGGATACGAACTTGACTTATCATTGTATTACTTGCGCGATTCGGTACACTTGCCGATTCACGTCACAACTACATCTTAATACACACTTGTTTACATATGTTTGTACTACTATAAATCATTCCCCACACTTTAACATTATATAATACAAATAACCCGCAATATACATGTTTAGAACCAAAACAGTCCATCAAAGCTAATTACGCCACACAAAGGCATCCATCAAACAACCTTTATAATTACATGACATTACATATTCAAATCAATCCCAATCGTGCTCAAAACATAAAAATATCGCAGTCCTCAAATCTGCCCTCAATCAAGCATCATTGGAAATATCAACTGAGGTCCTTGACCCCTTTTATGATCCACTCTTTATAATCTTGCAACCTAAAAAATGCAACCACATAAAGGGTGAGATATAAATCTCAATAAACATAAAGGAACACCTTGACTTCTTTCTATTATTTGAACTCATCTCCTTATTGACATGGGACTCAATTAACAACCTATATGATAGTTAGGATACATGGCAGTTCATAAAATAGTAGAATTATTAAATGAACAAATAACAAGTAACTAGAATCTGCTCTGCAGCCTCAAAGACCAATACTTTAACTACTCTGCGGCCTCAAGGACCAATGCCATACGCTACTCTATGTGCTCTATCTATCCAATATGTGAATTGAGATCAATCATTGCAAAGCATCCCTTACAATGTAAACTAATAAGTCCCTCTGTCTTGACATAAATTAATTGTTACATACATGGTTTTGACATAGATTAACTGTTACATTCAAGAAAATCAAAGATCACAAAATGTTGGAACAATAAAACACCAATTAGGTTTCCGCCTAGTCATTTACTCGAGTAAAGCATCATTTACTCGTGTAAATAATACCATTTGCTCGAGTAAATCACGGGTTTTGCTAAAAAATGAAATTGCAGAGCCCTTGGGTCCTATCGTTTTTACTTCACTGCTGTTCCAACCCTTCCCAAAACACCACAAACACCTCAACTAAGATAAGGATTATTCCTTATAAGCCTACGAACTTGGTCGTGGCTCCAGACTCGATCTATATGTCCCCCTTGCCCTGAAGGAAGTCGCGTCCTTTTCTCGTGACTTCAGGCACTCATGTTTGCCTCATTCATCCAGTGCTAACGTTTCATTAGTGTTTTAAAACCCCCACCCCACCCCAGGGTCGACCCCTCCGGGTCACTGACCAGTCTCTGAGAGTTCGGATTAGTAGTTAGACCCTACTTGCACGTTGACCTTTCTAACCCCCGAAACCCCCGGTTGAACCCTTTGACTCCCGGGTGAGAGGGGTCATAGGGGTCACTGTATTTTTTTTTAAAATTATAAACAAAATGACGTCATTTGATGTGTAAAGAAAAAAAAATAAACAAAAAAAACTCGTTGCTGCCTAGATTTAGAACTAGATCTGAAATCTGAATCGTTCTTATTCTTCTCTTCTGTTCTTCTCTTCTGTTCTTCTCTCCCTGACTCATACTTAGTCTTCATGTTCCGGTGATCTCCTCCACCGTGTTGGTTCTTCTTTCCCCACCGTTAATTTATCTTGTCACCGCCTTTCCTCCACTATTATCTATTGGGTAAGGGTTCTCCTTTTACATACTATTATAGGTGCATGAGAAGAACAAGAACGGCTTGAGTTTGATGATATAACTTTTCATTAACTCTATGGGAATATGTGTTTTATACTTTGATACTTTCATTAGCTTATGTAATATTGACTTGGGGAATGTAATTGGTTGAATTATGTTAAGTATATTTTGAATATTTGATAATTGGTAGTTTGATTTTTTTGAATTTTTCGTATAGAATATATATTTATGTTTTTTTTAATGTTAACCAAGTCAGTGAAGTGATCCAGTGACCCCTGACCTCGGCCGGGTTTTTAAACACTGCATTTCATAATGTGTACGTCTTGGAATTAGAAGGGTGGGATAAGCTGATTTACTTGAAAACCATATTACGGTTTGGCTGGCAAAATTCTGAAAACTTTCTTTATGGCATTTGCAGACCTCGCCCGTTTATGTCATTCAACTTTTAATCATGTGATTTAGATATCTTGTAGAAGCACAAATGCTTTCTTTATTATTTTAATTTGTAATCCTTACCTTAATTTAAAAATGTAAAACTAATTTTATGCCCAGTAATTTTATAAATAAAAATAAGTGTAACATGAGCTTAGCCCTAGGAGTTGGGATAGAGCCAGCCCATTAAAGATGGCCTAAATGTTTTTTTTTTAAACTTAGTAGAATGACTCATAGATTGATACTTTTAGGCCCTATCGGCTTTATGGGCCATGTTTTTAATAGAGTATGCTAGCCCAGCTCTAAGCCCAACATCACTCTATCTTTATGGGTCATCTCCACTGAGGTTCAACTCGTTGTTTAGACAAAATGTTGTGTGGTTCCATACATCGAAGAGGCATATAAGGGTTGCTGAATCATCATTATTTGAGAAGATCGAACACAAATCAGTTCTTGTTAAAGAAAAATCGTGTACTGATACGATGGGACTGTAATACCCACTCTTGTATGCATCCAAGAGTGTTGTTTGCTAATTTGCATTAGAGTCGCAACGGTAAAGAACTCAAATAAAAAAAACATTATCAGATAACATTAAGACTTATCACTTTAAAATTTTCAGATTTGATTCTTATTTAAATAACTTAAGTGAGATGAAATCGATTATCAAACATAGGTAATTTCAAGGATAAAACTACTTGCTGAATTTTCTACACTTTTCAGAAAACCTTGCTGCCTTATAAAAACTGTATAAAATCGAATTCAACTGCTTAAAAAAATATTCAATGCTACAGAGAAACTAGACATTCGGGGCGTCGCATACATATAAATTATACGTGATTCGGAGGTGAATAGCCCCACGGAACCGAACATGCAAGGTACTTGTGAATTCTGTCTATTTTCTGAAAAACCTGCTGTCTTGCGAAAATCTTTATAATTCGTACATATATCGTTTGAACATAAATCCTGCATAATCTTAAAGTATATTTCTGGGGCTTCGCGTGCATATAAATTATGCCTCATTTGAAGGTCCGTAGCCCCAGAACGACAACGTTCAAGTTGCTCCCAAAAATCAGTTTTCAACATAAACACAGCCCTTCAATTAGCAGTTCAGAATTCTAATTTTACCAAAATATTTTCAGAATTTTCCCAATTTACTAAAGAGTCATCAGAGTCTAAAATCCAACAATAAATCAACTCCTTAACGTAGTACAGTCATCCAAACAAATAAATCAGTAACATCAAAGGTCTAACCAACAACACATACAACAACACGCATGGCTAATGTCTTTAAAATCAAGTCTTCATATGCTCTTCCGTCCTCCTGCCATTTTATCAAAATAGCAGCCCCAAAGGGGTGAGAAAAATGTCCCAGTAGAGTGATGACAAAACCAGAATGCAAAAGCATTTGCTAGATACAGAAATAATTAACGTAAACAAGCTTAAATTCACTTATACGTATGCTGCCAAGATAACTAGTCAAGATGCGTATATAATGCCAAGAGTACGTTCATAGCACTATTGTGCACGTACTATCAAGCTTAAATATATATATATATATGCTGCCAAGATAACTAGTCAAGATGCGTATATAACGCCAAGAGTACGTGATCGCATCGTCATGCGCGTACTAACCAAGACAGTGGAAGGGCCTCCCTTAATGGCTCCTTGGAGGGTTCCAACTGTATCCTATGCGGACTGAAGCCAAGTGTCCCAAGACCCTGGTACCAAAGGGATGCCTACATGATGCGTGCTCAAACGTATGCATAGTTTTCGAAAACATTTTCGGTTATAAACATGAAACTTGTGCATTAATGTCATGTCATGGGTCACACGCAACATACAGATAAAATTATGAATGTACATGCATGACTAGATAATATCCAAGATTTAATATTTAATATCTCAAGGCTGCAGCATATATGAAACAAGAAATTCAAGACTTCAAGATGAGCAGATTTCAAATACATAAAGAATACCGAAGTACGGAGCTACGATCAAGTTTCGTACTCCAACTAGCAATCAAGTAGGTAGTGCCACCACACACTTACCTTGGCACTTTAGCTATTTAAATCAAGCATTCCACAATTATCCAAACAGCCACCAATTCAGTCCACATTCAATGAATTTGCGCACCTATATTCATGCGGTACAAGTCATAATTTTATTCATACATTCCTATTATTCATAAACCCAATCCCATGCCTCCCAATATTCTATGTTTTACTCAAATTACCATGCTTCTAGTACATCACCAATTTCTGCCTTCCCTTTAATTAATAATATATTATCATAATAAAATCCTAAGTTCCCATCATATGCCAATTCGGTTATTACTAAGTTCCTCTACTAACAATTTCTGACTTCGATTAATTTTTATCTAATTGTTAACAACACAACAATGCAAAGTCCCAACACATTCAGATTCGGTTTTTCCTATTGCATTTACTGTCCACATTTTTTTGACTTCAAAGTAGTTTTACCAATATTTAATAGTTACAAACCAACGTTTTACAACAAGAATTCTGAAGTTTCCTAAACAAAGCAGAATCGAGTTTGGTCATAAAAATATCCTCAAGTTTTAAGTATAATTCCTACTTCTTTACTCATTGGTTGCGCAAAAGGGGGCCTATATAGCATGTTGTCCATCTAATTAAAAAGTAACTTAAATCACAGTAAGACTCACTAGAACAGAACCGGTTTTAACCATACAATGGGCTCATGACAATGCATTCAAAATTATAACTCACAAGGCTAAAGGGCGAGAAAGAGGTTCTAAACTCATACTGTATTAAAAAATAAGACTTACTTCACATTAAAATTTACCAAGTCAGAATTGGTTTTAACAAGACCAAGCATCAAGAATAGCTGCTCAATACAAAACTCCACTAATCCATGCATGGTGCGCTACAAGGGACCTAGACATACTGCCCAAATTATTTTGCTTCCTAAAAATTTAGAGGAACACCAAGTTATCACCAAACAGCCCTACCATTTTAAGATCATTGCCCAGTTTATTTTTTTTTTTTATGCTTCCACTATGATCCTAATGACATGCATGGCAGAATATGAAATAGCTAAGAGTACCACTTCCTAAGCATGCCTCACTTTTTGAATAGAGAAAGGAAGAAGGGGTTTGGTGCCTACCTCTTACAAGCACAAGAAAACCAAATGGAATAAGGAATAACACCACTGCCTTCCAAACTTCACGAAATAGCAGCTCCACACGTCTAAATGGTGACCGCGTGCAAGAATGGGGAATGAAAAATTAGCTTATGTTATTATTTACATATAATGAAACGTCTCCTTCAACCAAAAGAATGAACAGCGAAACAGAGGCACACAATACCTCTTGAAATAAGGACACACAACCAAGGGAATAGAGGAGAGAAATTGTGTTATAGGCTTGGAAATTCCCCAAGAGGTTCCACGGTTTTAAGATGAATGAGTAGATGGGAACAAGATGCGGTTTGGTGATTTCCCTTTGTATGCTTCTCACGGTTCTGCACGGTCAAGGAAGGAAGAATGATGATACAAGACTTTTGTGTTTCTTTGTTGTATTTCCACTCACGATTAAGGGAGGAAAGGAATGTCGGTGTTTAGTTTATTACTGTTTCAATATTGCAAGTTTCAACCTATTCTTCTATAGCATCAGCGCTCAAGGATGAAGGGTGAGGAGTTCAGGAGCTGATTTTGAATAGGCCCAAGGTCAGAATTTTATTAGGTCTTACTCTCTCTCTCTCTCTCATGAGCGCACAAGAAGAAGCAATTGATGGCAGAATTTCTGTCCACACCTAAGACATGCAATCTGCCAATCTGCTCCTTATTGGATGCATGCTATAGAGCTGAACAAGTTTTGAATTAAAGCTGTAAATTTTATCCAAAGCAGCAAGCAATCAGTTCCCTTTTGGGATTCCCTAAGCGCACAAAAGGAGAGAAGGTGAGGTTCTTGCCATGTAGAGATTGCAAGCCAATGGAAGGCTGCCTAGATGGAACTTCTTAGGATGAGATGAGATTAGGGCAAGGAGTGAAGAGTTGGGCTGAATTCATGGACACCTCCTAAGGCCCTAAAGGTTCAGCCATCAAGAATTTAAGGATAAAAATATACAAGCCCAAAATGTTGCTAACTTATGTGTACTTACCCATAAAATATAAATCCCCAAATCTTCTAATTATTTTTAATTCTTTCAATAATCTGCTTTAATTAATTCGTACATCTTTTCTAAGGCTTCACATGCCCAAAACAAATCCTCACCTATTATTATAATTAAAGTAAATTCCCTAGCTCAATCTTAATTCCATACTAAAAGCTATATAATCCAAAATCCAAGCATGTAATGCGCATAGCTCGAATTTAACATAATATCCATAATCCTCATAGCAATTATATAAATTTCCTAATTACGTGGGATGTTACACTCTCCCCAACTTGTTTTGAAGTTTGTCCCCAAACTTCGTCTTACCATTCCAAAATATGCCTAAGTCTAACACTTAACACCATCACACCATGCCATACAGTTTAATGCATTCAGACAACCAGTTGTAAAATTCATCAGACATCTCAAAGCATTACCAACAAATTTATACTTTACATGATCATTAAATAATATAAGTATAACACAATTTTGGAAGGAATAATAATAAAATCTTCCTAAACTTAAACATGATATCAACAACTTTCCTAAATTCCTTTCAAATCATCATCAAATACCATAACACACAAGTAGGACAAGACGGGCAAAATATTACAAGGCCAAGAACTCCAGCTATAAAGAAAATGGTAATAGTGTACAGGTAATAGACACTAACAATTTCATTTGTAACACACTTTTCATTCAATAACTTAAATAACAATCTTAGTGGGACATAAGTGAACATAATTTTATACATTTGATTCAAAATTGCAACACAAGAAGTAAAACACAACAGTAGGCAATTGACTCCTCAAAATTCATACATCATCATTCACTCTCGATGTTACCCCATGCTACTTCTCAACTGATCATAATTTAAAAGCTTCCATATAAAGTGCAATTTAACTAGTTCGTGACTTCGATGAAAATTTCCTAAGAATATAAGGTTCCAATTAACAATAAAATAATATTATCTTCCATTAATCATGATATGAACTTTCAAATCATTGACACATATTACAATTTGAAACAGGCACCAAACACAATCCACCAAACAGACCAAGTTTTCATAAATCAAGTTCATAATAATCACACTCAAAATTCTTAGCAATAATTAAATCTGCATTCAAGGAACAACTAATATTTTATGATATGAGTCCTCATGCATGAACAACACCGAATTCCAAATCGCTTAACAATTGACTAATAACATTAATTCATGCAGTAATATATCTATCCGATGAGAACCTTATAAGGGTAACAACAATATTTCAGGGTTTATTTAAACAATTTTAAAATAAATATCAAACTTTTGAAAATGAGATTTACAGCAGTGTATTTAAGTCACAGGTTGGATATTGTTTCGATTAAACAACACTTAAACAAGAATCAGGGTGTTCCGAGTAATTACAGCTTTTAGATGATGCACTCAGTTTTTTTTTTTATATGAAGTGTTCAAGGAACAATGCAGATATAACAAAATTTCTAAGTGATACTAACTCGAATAGCTTATGCAAAAGATTGACAGTTCCTATCAATTTATATCTAGAATTTGAACACACATGCATTTATATCAAAGATAATACTTCAGCCAAAACTTTGACCTTGAACAATAAAATTATAGCCCCACTGTTTCTTCCGTTATAGTTCAATCAAATTATGTAGTGAATCAATGCAATTTAAGGGTTGGCATTCATGGCGAAATATAATGTTCTTTTGAGAATCTAAGATGATGCAACATGGTGAGAACATAATAAGCAATGCTACATCAATTCATGTCATGGCATGAATAAAAGAGTATTAATCAAGAGAGTCGAACAACTCATACATCAAGTACAAAGTACTTAATTAAACTAAATTTTCTTTGGAATCAGATACGGTGCAACATGATGAGAACATAATAGGCAATACTCCAAAAACTCGAGTTATGACACTGATAGAAAGGCCATTGAACGAATTTGAACAACTCATGCTATTTAGTCTAGAGAACGGTTCATTCCAGCCTTTAACATAAGACAAGAAATTATGGCTTCACAGTTTCCTTATTAGGAGTTTGATCAAATCATACGGTGGGTAAGTGTAATTTCAACGCTCAGTATTTCTAACAAAGTATAGTTCTATTTCTAGTTCAAATACGGTGCAGTAATAATGAGGAATAATTATCATCACTTAATTTTTCTGTGTTATGGCATAAACAAAATGTGCACAATAATCTTAGACCACGTATACATCAGGTACAGAGTATTTGATTTAAATCATCCTTTCCTTCAATTCATTTTAACTAATCAAGAAGACCAAGTGTAATTCTGACATTACTTTAACAGTATATACATAAAACAAATTTAATCAATGATCGAGCATCATGCAATGTTCAACAATTTCAGTTATAATTTCATGCAGTAGGAAAATCGAATCATGCAGCTAGAACTTACATGTGACCGATGTTAGACGTTTGTAAACGAATATATTCATTAGATGCAACAGACCGATTTGACCAAGTTACTATGATAGTGTTCATAAAATAACCCAAACTTAAAATCATGTTTACCAGCAGACGTCAGATTTCAGAGCCCACAATTTAAGAAGACTAACAGGTATAAACTGTGGCAATCAAAACTTATAGACAATCAACTTTCAATTTCCCTATATAGCCCAATTATGTCATCAATGTGAGGCCTCAATACTTGCACACAAAAGTTTTATAATGAGTCAGTTAGAACCTTTTTATGCTTACTCAGGTATTAATTCTCACACGGTGTCAATTCAATTAGCCAACATAATAAGGAAAACCAATTGAGGTAACTCTATGTAATCACAATTTACCTGTTCAGTCCACTATGGTGTAAATTCAATTCAGATAATTTACCTTTCATTATGCATTCAGTTCCACTATAAGGTTAAAAATCTAAACTGAAAAATTCAAACAATCACCACATGAATTCCGTTACTACAATCAGAAGCAGTAAATTATATGCAAATCCAAAGGGGGTCCAATCATACAAAACAATCTAATAGGCATGAATTAAAATAATAAGCATCACTCACATGAAAGACACTGAGATAGGAGTCAAGTACCCTAGCCATCACCACTTTGATTAACAGTTTCTTTCTCAAGAATTATGTCTAGTGTCAATTCACCATTAGAAGATTTGTAAAGACAGCAGACCCACATGTCTAAGCCTTAATTTTTACTAACTTCTACCTTCTAAAGGCATTAACTGGATCTACTTTGATAGGTGATCTATCCCTACATAAGTTTGTTTACATACAGTTTTCAGATCAAATAACAAGTTCTTCACAAGGCTAAATAACTACATCNATTGTCATGATTATATTATTGCTACCTTTACTCAGTTTTGAAACCCAATAGGATTAGCGAAAGACTAGCAGTTTTCATTACCCATCTATACGCTACAATCACAACACACAAGAAAGTCATAAATCAAAAAACAAATATATAGCAGCAATTATAAAAATAACTTAATATCATCTACAGCTGAGAATATCACAAAAATATTCACATCCAGTATAGGTACATGAAACCTTCCTTATAATCCATAAGAAACAGAATTTATAATCAACCATTATTTCAAGTAACAATTCACCATTTCAAACATGGTGCTCAGACACAAGTGTACCCCGTAATAACCATGATTGTGCACACACAACTTGCGCGACGGTGAGTTGATCAGGCTCACCACCTAGCACGAAAATGGGCACAACCATGCCTAATACAGTGTACTACCAGTATCATCACACCTCCAATCTAAGGTAATTTTAACCAGTAATCCATTCACAGCTAAGTTCAAATAGCAACAATGCAACGAACATATACAAATAACCCAGATAACCAGGCAACAACAATTCAGGCAGCAACACACAATTCAATCAAAACAAACACCATGGACCAAAACTGCTCTGATACCAATTAGTGTAACACCCACTCTTGTATGCATCCAAGAGGGTTGTTTGCTAATTTGCATTAGGGTCGCAGCGGTAAAGAACTCAAATAAAAAAAACATTATCAGATAACATTAAGACTTATCACTTTAAAACTTTCAGATTTGATTCTTATTTAAATAACTTAAGTGAAATGAAATTGATTATCAAACATAGGTAATTTCAAGGATAAAACTACTTGCTGAATTTTCTACACTTTTCAGAAAACCTTGCTGCCTTATAAAATCTGTATAAAATCGAATTCAACTGCTTAAAAAAATATTCAATGCTACAGAGAAACTAGACATCCGGGGCGTCGCGTACATATAAATTATACGCGATTCGGAGGTGAATAGCCCCACGGAACCGAACACGCAAGGTACTTGCGAATTCAGTCTATTTTATGAAAAACCTGCTGTAATCTTAAAGTATATTTTTGGGGCTTCGCGTGCATATAAATTATGCCTCATTTGAAGGTCTGTAGCCCCAGAACGACAACGTTCAAGTTGCTCCCAAAAATCAGTTTTCAACATAAACACAACCCTTCAATTAGTAGTTCAGAATTTTAATTTTACCAAAACATTTTCAGAATTTTCCCAATTTACTAAAGAGTCATCAGAGTCTAAAATCCAACAATAAATCAACTCCTTAACGTAGTACAGTCATCCAAACAAATAAATCAGTAACATCAAAGGTCCAACCAACAACACATACAACAACACGCATGGCTAATGTCCTTAAAATCAAGTCTTCATATGCTCTTCCGTCCTCCTGCCATTTTATCAAAATAGCAGCCCCAAAGGGGTGAGAAAAATATCCCAGTAGAGTGATGACAAAACCAGAATGCAAAAGCATTTGCTAGATACAGAAATAATTAACGTAAACAAGCTTAAATTCACTTATACATATGCTGCCAAGATAACTAGTCAAGATGCGTATATAACGCCAAGAGTACGTTCATAGCACTATTGTGCACGTACTATCAAGCTTAAATATATATATATATATGCTGCCAAGATAACTAGTCAAGATGCGTATATAACGCCAAGAGTACGTGATCGCATCGTCATGCGCGTACTAACCAAGACAGTGGAAGGGCCTCCCTTAATGGCTCCTTGGAGGGTTCCAACTGTATCCTATGCGGACTGAAGCCAAGTGTCCTAAGACCCTGGTACCAAAGGGATGCCTACATGATGCGTGCTCAAACGTATGCATAGTTTTCGAAAACATTTTCGGTTATAAACATGAAACTTGTGCATTGATGTCATGTCATGGGTCACACGCAACATACAGATAAAATTATGAATGTACATGCATGACTAGATAATATCCAAGATTTAATATTTAATATCTCAAGGCTGCAGCATATATAAAACAAGAAATTCAAGACTTCAAGACGAGCAGATTTCAAATACATAAAGAATACCGAAATACGGAGCTATGATCAAGTTTCGTACTCCAACTAGCAATCAAGTAGGTAGTGCCACCACACACTTACCTTGGCACTTTAGCTATTTAAATCAAGCATTCCACAATTATCCAAACAGCCACCAATTCAGTCCACATTCAATGAATTTGCGCACCTATATTCATGCGGTACAAGTCAGAATTTTATTCATACATTCCTATTATTCATAAACCCAATCCCATGCCTCCCAATATTCTATGTTTTACTCAAATTACCATGCTTCTAGTACATCACCAATTTCTGCCTTCCCTTTAATTAATAATATATTATCATAATAAAATCCTAAGTTCCCATCATATGCCAATTCGGTTATTACTAAGTTCCTCTACTAACAATTTCTGACTTCGATTAATTTTTATCTAATTGTTAACAACACAACAATGCAAAGTCCCAACACATTCAGATTCGGTTTTTCCTATTGCATTTACTGTCCACATTTTTTTGACTTCAAAGTAGTTTTACCAATATTTAATAGTTACAAACCAACGTTTTACAACAAGAATTCTGAAGTTTCCTAAACAAGGCAGAATCGAGTTTGGTCATAAAAATATCCTCAAGTTTTAATTCGTATAATTCCTACTTCTTTACTCATTGGTTGCGCAAAAGGGGGCTTATATAGCATGTTGTCCATCTAATTAAAAAGTAACTTAAATCACAGTAAGACTCACTAGAACGGAACCGGTTTTAACCATACAATGGGCTCAAGACAATGCATTCAAAATTATAACTCACAAGGCTAAAGGGCGAGAAAGAGGTTCTAAACTCATACTGTATTAAAAAATAAGACTTACTTCACATTAAAATTTACCAAGTCAGAATTGGTTTTAACAAGACCAAGCATCAAGAATAGCTGCTCAATACAAAACTCCACTAATCCATGCATGGTGCGCTACAAGGGACCTAGACATACTGCCCAAATTATTTTGCTTCCTAAAAATTTAGAGGAACACCAAGTTATCACCAAACAGCCCTACCATTTTAAGATCATTGCCAAGTTTATTTTTTTTTTTATGCTTCCACTATGATCCTAATGACATGCATGGCAGAATATGAAATAGCTAAGAGTACCACTTCCTAAGCATGCCTCACTTTTTGAATAGAGAAAGGAAGAAGGGGTTTGGTGCCTACCTCTTACAAGCACAAGAAAACCAAATGGAATAAGGAATAACACCACTGCCTTCCAAACTTCACGAAATAGCAGCTCCACACGTCTAAATGGTGACCGCGTGCAAGAATGGGGAATGAAAAATTAGCTTATGTTATTATTTACATATAATGAAACGTCTCCTTCAACCAAAAGAATGAACAGCGAAACAGAGGCACACAATACCTCTTGAAATAAGGACACACAACCAAGGGAATAGAGGAGAGAAATTGTGTTATAGGCTTGGAAATTCCCCAAGAGGTTCCACGGTTTTAAGATGAATGAGTAGATGGGAACAAGATGCGGTTTGGTGATTTCCCTTTGTATGCTTCTCACGGTTCTGCACGGTCAAGGAAGGAAGAATGATGATACAAGACTTTTGTGTTTCTTTGCTGTATTTCCACTCACGATTAAGGGAGGAAAGGAATGTCGGTGTTTAGTTTATTACTGTTTCAATATTGCAAGTTTCAACCTATTCTTCTATAGCATCAGCGCTCAAGGATGAAGGGTGAGGAGTTCAGGAGCTGATTTTGAATAGGCCCAAGGTCAGAATTTTATTAGGTCTTACTCTCTCTCTCTCTCTCTCATGAGCGCACAAGAAGAAGCAATTGATGGCAGAATTTCTGTCCACACCTAAGACATGCAATCTGCCAATCTGCTCCTTATTGGATGCATGCTATAGAGCTGAACAAGTTTTGAATTAGAGCTGTAAATTTTATCCAAAGCAGCAAGCAATCAGTTTCCTTTTGGGATTCCCTAAGCGCACAAAAGGAGAGAAGGTGAGGTTCTTGCCATGTAGAGATTGCAAGCCAATGGAAGGCTGCCTAGATGGAACTTCTTAGGATGAGATGAGATTAGGGCAAGGAGTGAAGAGTTGGGCTGAATTCATGGACACCTCCTAAGGCCCTAAAGGTTCAGCCATCAAGAATTTAAGGATAAAAATATACAAGCCCAAAATGTTGCTAACTTATGTGTACTTACCCATAAAATATAAATCCCCAAATCTTCTAATTATTTTTAATTCTTTCAATAATCTGCTTTAATTAATTCGTACATCTTTTCTAAGGCTTCACATGCCCAAAACAAATCCTCACCTATTATTATAATTAAAGTAAATTCCCTAGCTCAATCTTAATTCCATACTAAAAGCTATATAATCCAAAATCCAAGCATGTAATGCGCATAGCTCGAATTTAACATAATATCCATAATCCTCATAGCAATTATATAAATTTCCTAATTACGTGGGATGTTACAGGGACTGTGTTCCATCCCCATCTCAGCGTTCCGTCCAATGGAATACTGACGAAATTAGTGTTCCTGGTTGCATATTTTAATGAAAAATACCAAAAATGAAATAAAAGCTGATCCCATCGAGTGTGAGAAAGGAAAAGTGAAAAAAATAGTATTAGTATGAGAAAAGAAGAAAAGAGAGTTGTAACCATGATGCTTTTTATTTCCACTAACTTTTACCTTTTACATTTTGCAAGGAAAAACAACCAACCACTCAAAAAAGCATCCACTACCTCTGTAATCATTACACTCAAGCAAAAAGGGAGTGGAGAATATTCTGACAAGGAATGAGAAAGGATGAGACAGCTTAGCACATCAAGGCCGTTCAATACCAGGGAAGTCACTCCAATCCAATGGTGAAGAAAAAGGCTAAATTAATTACCAAAGAGCCACTCCCTGATAGATATAAAAAAGAGGGTAGAAATATCCAAAATAGAGCTTTTTGCTGACCCATTCCCTTCACGGGCATTACACCATCTTCCCCGTCCCTGTTTTGTCATCATTTTTTTGGGTTTTCTTACTGCATTTTTCATTCTGTTTTTTGTTTAGATGATCTTCTTTTTGGTTCTCAAACAATCTGTAATGGGATTAAAAGTAGATGAAGTATTTTATGCATTTTCAGTCATTCCTACGCGCATGAGCTTAGTTTCCTTAGGAATGGATAATCTGTGTAGTTGTTGATTACTGTAATCAAAGTTCAGTTTTTGATTTTAATGGATTTATGGTATTTTGTGTTTTCACTGTTTTGTTTTAATGAAAATTGAAATAATTTAAGAAAGGAATTTCCATTGGAAAGGGATTTCGGACTACAAAATACTGGTTGAAAGGTGAAAGTGTGGAGACACTTTCACTGGTTGCCTCAAGTCTAAGGAACCTCCAAGCTCAGTAAGATCCAATGTAGTAAATATTTGGGAACGAAACAGCAAGGGAATCCGGGGTTTCGTATAACAATCAACCCAAGAGCTTGAAGAATCAGCATTAACAATGAAAAGTGACCTGAACAAGTCCATTAGAAGAGGTCCTGAGCCAAGATTATAATTAGTTTTCAATGAAACAATGAATCCATTCCTAGTTTGTTTTATCAACATTCCACGTTTTCTATTCAGTACTGTTATTCTGGTAGCGTTCCGAAACTACAAAAATCAAGAAAATCAAAAAGATACATTTCATTAATGCATTTTCCAATTACTGCACAGGTCTACTTTACACAACAATTTGTTCCAATGATTTGCCATTCCTCCTCTTGAAGGAGAGTTTAAATGTGGCGCTCCCGGCCCATGGATAATAGGATAGGGTAAAGGAGAGAGAGTGAAAGAGAAATTGAGGAGAGAGAAGAAAAAAAAAGAAAAAAAGAAAATAAAAAATACATGTGTCATTTTCTGAATGGAAGGACCATGAAGGGGCAGGAGCACATTAAAAATTTTCCTTGAAGGAAGGATTGAAATTACATAACGACGCGAGGAATTATCAAAAGCAATCCGAACTATTTGTCAAAGTGGGAACACCATAGTGATATTTAGGAACAAGGAGCTTAGGGTAGTTTAATCTGGTTTTTGTATTTTCTATTTAATTTTTTATTTTTATTGTTTGGAAATTCAAGGTAACGATACGTTCTTCGTTAGATGATATCTTGAGACTCAATACTCCTTTTATTACTTGAATGCGAGCCCTTTGCAGGTGCAATTATCTTGGAATTATTTCCTCGGTAACTTGGGCACCCACAAGATCCACATCAAAAAACTCTACTATCGTTCTTTTGACTCAAGGTCTTGCGTATCAGAAAGTCTATATCTAAGCTTGCTTGCATGGAAACATCAAGAAATGTGACTAAGCCATGGAAATATGAGAAAAATGCTTTGAAATGTTAACCACTGGGGGTTTGATCCAAAAGAAGGGATTTTATAAATATTACCTTTTTGGGTGGAATATCAAATTCCATAATTTAAGATAAAAAATACTGCATTCAAAATACAAGAGAAACTTTAAAATTCTTCTGCAAATTCTCATTAGTCTAGTTTTTCTCTTTGGGCTTTCAATATATGAGAAACAAAAAAATTCCACTCAAAATAGAAAATAAAAAACAAGAGGAAACAATGTCAGCAAACGAAATTGGCTTAATGATATAACAAGATTATTCAATCTCTATGATATTAATGTTAGTATGTAGATGTCCTAGAGACAATCTGTATTATTAGAGGAACACCTTTTACTGTTAAGTATTTCATGATTTATATATTTGAGCATGCTTTGTCTTTATCATATTTATGTCTCGCCTGTGTTTTACGGTTAATATGCATTTAAAGATAAAGGTCCTAGGGATAGAACGGGTGTTCCTCGAGGATCTATGGTAAGGATCATAATCATGAGGACTCGAGTGCATTACATGTCTATCGCCTAAAACTTGTTCCTAGTCTTGAATCACCAAAAAAAGGCATATGTGATCTCAATAAGACTAGTACGACATCATCTATTCGTATGGAGATACAAGGTAGGGGACCTCATGGAATGCAGGTATGGTGATGCCTTAGCTGATATCGTGAGTGGATCTGTTAGAGAACAGATAACACTGAACTGACCCACCGAGAGACTCCACAAGGACTTATTGTAGAGAGTATCATTGGATTTGTAATGTCTCATCGTTTGGTAGTGTGGATCGTCCTAAACTTGAGGATGTCATCGAACACTATGTCCTACGGTTATGCTTTGATTGTACAATTCTATCCGCCTGAAAAATAGGGAGAATAGTGTACTCTTGGGTATAACTCAAATACATGAGTATAGATGGACATGTCAATAGAACTCATAGTCCCCTACAAGGGATTAGTCGTTCACAAGACCAGCTTGAATGACTTCTATTAGACACAAGAATCTGTGCACAGTAAGGGATCATGAAGAGTCACGGATCCTCCTTAGAGTTTATAGAATAAGATTCCTAGTTCTATGAAGAGCTATTTTTAGTCAACCAAGAAATATAGTACTCTATCCTTGCTCTCGACTAAATGTGAATGACGTATGAGGGATGATGTCAGGACGGTATCCAGATTAGAAAGGTAGATCACTTGATGAACTTGACTAGTTCTGGGATCGCAGAGCATTGCTAGTGTCTTATGCGGTAATTAGATAAATTGGGCCTGTTAAAGGAGTTTAATTGGTCCAAGTTTATCTATGTCAGTGACTAATTGGGTCTAATTGGTCACAAACTAAAGTCGTTCTTGATTGCAAGTTATAGCAAGATTGGGCAATAATTGTTATTGGGCTTTGTCAAAACTATAGGTGTAATTAGGTTGGAGTGGGGCTCCAAGCCCAATTAAGTCATGCGCCCTATTTGGGCTTTTAGTGGTGAAATTAGTTTCTCCACTGATAGGCCCAAATGTGTTAGAAGGCCCAATAGGGTCTCGGGCCATGAGTCCTAGTAAGTCAAATAGTTGACTTGGCCAAAATGAGTTTTGGTGCAAATCGAAGTTTGAATTTAAAATTTGAAATTCTGAATTTCAAATTCAAATTCAAATTCAAATTACGAGCTAGGATAAGAATGAATTTGGATTTGAATTTAAATTTAAGTTTGAATTCAAGAGCATAAGTGGTTAAGGATAATTTTGAAAATTATCCAAAGCTAAATCCAATAGGGGATTGGATAAGGCTTCTTGCAACAACTATATTATTTGAATTACGAATTCAAATAAGGTTGTTGAAGCAACAACCAAGATGATGGGATATGCTATAGGTAAATTTGAAGATGGAAGATTGTAGATCACATTTTCAAATATGAACAATATGGATAAGATCCATTAAACTTGAATTTCAAATTCAAGTTGGTTTTAAAAACCCTTTTGAAATTCAAATTTCATGAAGTGTCATCACTTGACCATTTGAATTTTAAATTCAAATGAGGAGAATTGTTCTTCAACTTCATGATATCATCATATCCAAAGAGAACAACCAAATCGCTTATGGATGTGGGCTGATTTCTTATCATTCAAATTAGGATCATATCCTAATTATATGACTAACAAAAGTGGTGCCCAAGTCACTAAATTCAATCATGAAAATTTTGCCTAGCTTCTTGAACCAAGAACCCTAGTTCTCGGCCGCCTAACATACACCATCCATCCTCTCCTCCATTGTTGCCCCACTTAACCTCAAGACATCATCATAGTCGTGAGGAAAGAAAACCCAAACAATTTAAAGTCTCCACCTTGCCATTGTCTAGCAAACATCCAAGGAGAAGGAGGAGTTCAAGGAGAAAGGTTCTCGCTTGCATTCAAGAGACGATTGTATGGATCAACATTAGAAGACTCCATCCGCTTAGGCGTCTACAAGTGATAAAGGTAATCCTAAAACCCCAAAGTGTTTTAACGGGTAGATCCTAAGGCATGACTCATGAGGACCGTAAAGAGTTACTGGTTCCGCATCAATTAACAAAGATCAATTTTTTTTGTTTTTCCCCCTAATTAGCGAGTTGCTTGAATGTCAAGTAACTCCCATTTTAACTTTTAATTAATGATACAACCATTCCCTATTTTAAAAGTTCTTTTGAAAACACTGCACTTGGACAAATATATTGGAAACATTTCAATGTCCAAATCATGTGGCTCTCATTAAAGTTGAACGGTTATAAAGTAATGTAATCAAGAAAAAAAATTCAAATGTATTTCATGACAATTACTGGAACATTTGAACAAATGAAAAAGTAAAAAGAACAGTACCATCCTCTTGCTGTTAAAATCTTTAGCAGTGTCCACCAGCGAAAACAATTCCTGTGGGCACCTTAAATGTCTGCCCTGTAGCCCTCTGGTTTATACCACAATGAGAAATCAATTCCCTTGCTTTTTAATTTCTCTGTTGCAGGTCCAATTCTCTCCAGAAGCTGTGAATTAAACAGATAATCCCCGAAAAATAAAATCACATTTTCAGTTAACCGCCAATCACTCCACAGTCTATCAAAATCACTTATTTCATTCCACTTACATTCTGTGCTCGTAGAAATCAGAAAATAAGTTCAATAGAAAACTAGTAACTGTGAACAATATAAATTTAGTATATTATCATATGATGCAGATAAAATATAGAGCCAAAACAAGAATGTCAAAATGTCATAAATATAGTCTCTGAAGGATATTTTTAGTAATCTCAAGCATAGTCGTCGATCCTGCACAGACAGGCGAAGCAGTGAACTCCAAAAACAATATAGCGCAGTACAGTGGGAAGTGGAACAGCCATACACTAAACTGATATATGTATCAGATGCAGAGGCGAGGGATTTCAGTAATGAATTCAATGGAGAGCACCAAAATTAGTATCCTATCAATTGATGTTAGAGTTCCCACGGAGCTGTGGATGGGAGCATTCATAGATGGAACGGATAAAATTAAAAAGTGAACTCAAAGGAAGGAAAGGGGACCTACAAAGAGGAAATGGAATCTCCCACATGAATTTTTCACATGATAAGGTATGTCAGGCACAATCACACAAAGACCATAAATAGCCGGGACTTGCTAAAGTTTGTGAGACCTTGTGTCTGTCTCAATCTTTATGATCTTTGTGTTTAACTCGATCTACACATGATCATGTAGATCCATTCCCTGAAAGAGTGATGAACTTGAAAATCTCACCTCGAGTACAGTGAACAGATAAAGGCAAAGCAGCTGTGTTAAGAGCTTCCATTTGGCCAGGAGGCAGTTTGAATTGAAGACTGAGGAGGAAGTTCGCGAGGTAAGGACATTTAGAACCAACCAAAGCATCCGGAATAGATATCTACAGTAAAGGCTAGAATTCCATGCCTTTTTTTTTTGGGTACAAAGAATTCCATGCTTAACTAGTGTAAGAAGGATCGAAAATAAGTTGACAAAAAGTCCTACATTGTTACATTAGTCTGTATGTAATTGTTATATTCTAAATAATAGAGCCTCCTTTGTGTTATTGACACACAGATTTAAACATTGATCTCTTTTTTATGTTATTCAACTTGATATAGAAGCGGAACCCATCCTCAGCGACTTGTCCAATCACTTTTTTGCAGTCGAGCACCATTGGATTGTCCAATCTTTCCAGTTCCAATGAAAGCCCATTGGATTGTCCTTGTTGCTGTGTGGCCCTGTCGAATCGTCCTAGTTCCAATCTGGGCCCAACAAACAACGTGCCATATTTGCTTT
>JAVKPL010007493.1:0-29854 GCA_032173675.1 Gastrolobium villosum
CTGATGGTGCTTCCCATGATGTTAACTCAAAAGATTCTGGAGGGCAATTTTTACATGCTTTGAATAGATTCCAAGAGGAGAATCTTACTTTTGGTGATTGCTTGAACCGAAGGAGTGGGCAATGAGCTATTCGGGAATAGGGAAAATTGGACATCTTGTTGAAAATTTCAGAATTGTTTTAACTGATGGTGTTGCCCATGATGTTAATCCAGTCGAACTTGCATTTATGTTAGCTTGTTTCTATCCTTTAAGACAATGCTATGGAACTTACAAGCAAGATAAATTC
This sequence comes from Gastrolobium villosum, assembly GCA_032173675.1. Lineage (NCBI taxonomy): Eukaryota > Viridiplantae > Streptophyta > Magnoliopsida > Fabales > Fabaceae > Gastrolobium > Gastrolobium villosum. The sequence goes on from JAVKPL010007493.1 coordinate 287, forward strand.
GTAGCTTTCTTTAGAGCAATTGATCAGGGAAAATCATATGGTGGAAATAATGGCCGACAGGATGAAGGTGGAAACTACTATCTTGAATTGGTTGACCACAATTGCCTTGATGGAAATAAAAGTACCTTATCTTGGACTGAGGTGCTAGAATCATGTAAGCTATCATTGGTGATTAGGTTACCGAAATTCTATTATGGCACTAAATTTGCAAAGTTCTTTATTGAGTCAATTACGCTGATGTTAGATTTTATGGAGTTCTCTTTAGTGGATTTGCAGTTCTGACATGTCTTTTCATGAAGTCTTTGGGGGTATTGAAAAAGGAAAATGGGATCGTGGATATTGGATCCTGGGGGAGTCATTAATTCAAGGGTTCTAAGGGCTGATCTTCACCTTGAGGATAAGGTGAATTTTTTTATTCTTTTTTTGGGGGGTGGTAGTATTAATACATTTGTGAGGTCTTATGAAAGAAGAGATATAGGGGATCACTACTCTCAATTGTATATGCTAACTCAGCAAAGGTTAGTTAGGGGGGAATCTATTTGTTAGAGTCACACATGTGGAGCATCTGACGAAGGGTTGGTATGATGGTATCAATTAGCAAGAGAGGCATCATTTTGGAGGCATCTGGACATTTTGGGACTGGACTTGGGCATTTGGGAGAGAAGCCAAAAGCTCTGGAATACTTCTGGGTAGCCATTACTTAGGTGTCAACTTTTCTTTCTGTAATTTCCTTTCTCTCCGTTTACGGTAATCTAGTCACTGCAACATGGTTTGTAAGCATTTCTGTTATTCCTATTTCTATTGTAGTGTCTTCAATCGTGTATTGGTGTTAGCATATTTTATAACAGTAATTCATTTTAGTATTTCATTTTCCATTATCTTGTGAATTGATACTGAGTTGTAACAGGAACCCCACCCTAAACATCTATGTATAACTAATGGGATTGGGTACTTTATTAAAGGTCTATCAGAATAGGAAGAGAGTAGGTCATTTCTTGACCTTATTGATATTAGCTTATTCAGTGTTCATTCTTGTGCTCTTCGAGTTCTGTTTCTTCATGGAGCCAGTTGTAGAAGAGCAGTGGTTCCCCGTGGAAGATATTATATCCCACACATAAATGGGTTCCTACATTTCAAACAGTAGGACCGCAGGGGAAAATTTACTCAAGGTTTTTGCAGGCTGATATTCACCTTGGGACAAGGTGAAACCAAGTATATTTGAGGAGCGAGGCTAATGTTGACAGCAATTTAGCTGCTTAGTCAGCAGAGTGGCCCTCATGGGTGAGAGGGTGAGTGGAGGGAATTTTCTGAAGTGCAATTTTGTTAGAGAAAAGGAAGGGCAAGAGGACGTGGGAATACACATCAGCATAAATAGGGAGGTTATTTTCAGAGGAGGCAGGCTGGAATTTGGAATTGAGCTTGGGAGAAATTAGTGCTTCTCTAATTGCTCTGAACCTGTCTTCTTTTGTTTTCCCCCTTAATCTGTATGGATACACTCTGTAGTGCTCTTTATTCTCAGTATCTGTGACTGTTACTACATTCTTTTTCCTGTTTGTGACAATCTATACTCTGTTGTACACTGATTCAGTTGACAATTAATGATAATTAATGCAAGTTGCTGTGTTTGGATTCCCTTTTTCCTTTCTTGATTGTCTGGTACATAACCAATTCTCACAAGTCATGTTCTTATATCCTAACCAGTGCCCTTGATTTGGTTATTACTTTTTTTATTATTGCATCCGAAGCATTACACTGTTTTCCATTGTGCAAGATAACTTGAATGCGACATTTACTCTTTGCCTTCAGGTATTACTACAAGTTCATTGTTAACGGAGAATGGAAGCATTCGACTGCTTCACCGGCTGAGAGGGATGAAAGTGGAAATGTTAACAATATAATTGTGATTGGTGAAACTGCCAGCGTCCGGCCTTCTGTTCAGCACCAGCAGAAAGTATGTTCACAATCAATATTTGCTTTTTGCATTTTGATTGATCTCCTTATAATCCCATATAATTTGTTTCCCAATAAACCTATCATTCTTTTGCAATTTTTTGAGCACTGCAACCTAGCTAACCTAAATAAATTATCTTTTGCAATTTGAAATTTTTTTATCTTGCTTTCTGATTTTACTTATTCCTGCTACTACTTGATTGTAATTTGTGAGATTAATCTGTATTTTGAACCTAGATTTCTTCACGTTTGTTGCATTCACATAATAAATTAAGTAAACTTGGATAGAATTAGTTTGTCGTCTTGCTGTGAGTTCAATGCTTATTACTTAATCACTGATTTTTGTTCTAGGATGCCAACATTGTCAAGGTGATTGAAAGGCCTTTGAATGAAAAAGAGCGGTTTATGTTGGCAAAAGCAGCTCGTTGCATTGCTTTCTCTGTCTGTCCTATCAGATTAGCTCCAAAATAGTTGCATAGAAATAAATATCTTAATGTACAGAAATGTTGTTGTTATACATGCTATCGAGGTTATACAATTTGGTCACAGTGGTGAAGGCACGCAACAAGAGTAATCAATGATGCCCTGGGTTTTGTCTTGGCATTCAACTCATCTAGTAAATGAGATTAGTCTTGTGTATTGCACTACTTAACCTGCCTCTCTTTGTCCAGGCCTGTGCTTTTGCCGTCTTTCTGTTATTCGTATTAGATACTGATATAGAAGGAAAATCAAGAGTTTTAGCATTTAAAGTGCAATAAAGAGAATTTTTAGTTATCAATAACTCTTGGGAGCATAATCTTGGAAGTTGGGTTTAATTATTGTTATTTCTGTTTCCTAAGCAACATAACTCTTGGGAGCATGACTCTTGGGAGTTGGGTTTAGTTAGTGTTATTTCTATTTCCTAAGCAACACAATTCTTGGGAGTTATTTGTCTCTTTGTATTCTCATGCTTTTAGTTATTCTATAAATATAGGATATTTTGTAATGCAGAAGACAGATTTGGTAAATGAAAAAGTATGTTGCAAGTTCTCAAACTTGTCTTGAATCTTGTTATCTTTATCTAGCCTTGGGTTAGTGGTGAGGCAAGTGGGTTCTTTATCAGTTGGGAGGGTGGCTTAGCCTTTAATATCAATTGTGGTGGACTCTTATCTATCCCGTTTATTTTTACAAAGTATCTTTTCCCTTTTTCTCATACTCATCACGTATCAACTTGGTATCAAGAGCACCGGTTCACATGGAAGACGAAGGTCCAAGGTACAGAACTCGTGAGTAAAATCAGAATATAAGGCGTGACCAATAACTTGCAAATCTTGAAAATCAGATTGAAGAAATACGCCAAATTCTTGCTAATCTTGTCTAAGGAAATCATCATAGACATAGTAGACATTCCAGAAGCACTCATAGCCCCTCCAGTCATGATTCTTCTGCTAGTGACTCAAGTGCTTCTTCAAATGAGTCAACACCTCATGATAGAGGAAAGAGAAAATTCCAAGATGATTTTAGAGATGTGAAGATCGAACCGCCAGAATTTGATGGCAGCTTGAATCCGGATAATTATTTGGAATGGGTTCGTTCTATTGAGCGAATTTTTGAAGCTAAAGATTTTGATGATGAGAAGTGCTTCAAAATTGCAAGCATCAAACTCAAAAAGTATGCATCAATATGGTTTGAGAACTTGAAGATGGAGAGGAACCGAGAAGGCAAGAGAAGGCTCAAATCTTGGGCTAAACTGAAGAGGCTGATGGACAAAAGATTTCTTCCTGCCAGTTACAAGCAAGACTTGTATCTCAAAATTGCTTCTCTCAAACAAGAAGATTTGAGTGTTGAAGAGTATATTAGGGAGTATGAGCAACTCCTTATGACTAGTGGGCTTCAAGAAGTTCAGGAACAAAAAATTGCTCGTTTTATTGGCGGGTTAAATACCAATATTGCTGAGAAGGTGGAATTACAACCTTTTTGGACTTTTGAAGATGTGTGCAAGTTATCCATTAAAGTGGAGACACATTCAAAATCAAAGAAGGCAACCAACAAGCCATCAAGTTTCTTTAAGAATTACTCTTCCAATGGTGACTCCTCTTCATCACAAATTATTAAGGAGAAGGTCGAGGAAGCTCTGAAAGAATTTAAAAAGAAGTTGGAAGGAAAGGAATGTTTTAGATGCCAAGGCTATGGCCATTTTCAAGTTGATTGTCCTAATAGGCGGGTTATGACACTTAAAGAAATTGAAGAAATTGAGTATGAATATGAAAAAGGTCCAGTTTGGGATGTTGAACATGATGAAATCTCAGATGAAGAAATTATCTTAGGAGCAGACCAAGGGGAGCATCTGCTTATGTTACGAAGAGTCCTCCATGCTACAACAACACTAAAGGGAAAAGCCAAAGAGAAAGTATGAGTCCTTGTTCTGTTCCAGCTTTACATGTTCCTAAAAAGGATGGTACTATGCGTATGTGTGTTGATAGTAAGGCCATAAACAACATCACCATCAAGTATAGGTATCCAATCCCTTGCCTTGATGATATGCTTGATGAATTATATGGTTCTAATGTTTTCTCTAAGATTGATCTTCGCGGTGGATATCACCAAAATAGAATGAAGGAAGGAGATGAGCGGAAGACTGAATTTAAGACTAAAGGAGGGTTATATGAATGGAGAGTCATGCCTTTTGGGCTTTCTAATACTCCAAGCACCTTTATGAGACTTGTGAATGAAATTCTTTGTCCTTTCATTGAGAATTTTGTTGTGGTGTGTTTTGATGATATCTTTGTCTATTCCAAGAGTAACGAAGACCATGAGGATTTGAGGACAAATCCCTATCAGGAAGGGGAGGATGATACAGAAGGAAAATCAAGAGTTTTAGCATTTAAAGTGCAATAAAGAGAATTTTTAGTTGTCAATAACTCTTGGGAGCATAATCTTGGAAGTTGGGTTTAATTATTGTTATTTCTGTTTCCTAAGCAACATAACTCTTGGAGCATGACTCTTGGGAGTTGGGTTTAGTTAGTGTTATTTTTATTTCCTAAGCAACAGAACTCTTGGGAGTTATTTGTCTCTTTGTATTCTCATGCTTTTAGTTATTCTATAAATATAGGATATTTTGTAATGCAGAAGACAAATTTGGTAAATGAAAAAGTGTGTTGCAAGTTCTCAAACTTGTCTTGAATCTTGTTATCTTTATCTAACCTTGGGTTAGTGGTGAGACAAGTGGGTTCTTTATCAGTTGGGAGGGTGGCTTAGCTTTTAATCTCAATTGTGGTGGACTCTTATCTATTCCGTTTATTTTTACAAAGTATTTTTTTCCTTTTTCTCATACCCATCACGTATCAGATACTCAGATTACGAGTTCACCATATTTGATGTAGTATTGGATATTTCCCAAATGTTGACCTAGGATATTTGTTATTATGGGTTACAGCTAGGTGTCTTCATCTCAGTTTTGACACATGGGAGGAAAAAGTTTTAGCATGTTGCTATCCTTAGATTAGTCACCATTGCATTTTATGTATTCTTTTCTTGTAATTTCATCTGATGGGTGTAGTGATGCACTTAGAATTGGTTTAGATATGTTGTTTTATGATCAAGAACTATTCAAGAAATAATGCAATGAGCAAAAACAATTTTGTTTCAGACAATAAAATGCATAAACAACAATAAAGGCACCAAGATTTTCTTGCACATTGTAATTTCGAGTTTTACAAGAATCTTGATCACTTTGAATATTTTAACAACCTAAACACCCTATAAGATCACCCTCTAGGATAAAATCTATCATTTTAACTAAACTATTTCAAACAAATGTTTATCTCTCCTCATAGAGAAGATATAATAAATCTCAGTTCATAAATTACAAAAACCAAGACCTTAGTGAGGAATCTATGAAAATGTGCAAAAATATCTCTTAATGATCTAAAATTTTGATCTTTATATTCTGTACATTTTTGTATGTTTAAATGCATGTAAAATGTGCTTATATACATAGGTATATTCCGAATATCATTCTTTTATAGTTGTTGGTAACTGATTCTAGCGGTTAGAAACCAAAGTTGACTTACTTAAGTGAATAATTCATTAGCATTTACTCGAGCAATTGAGTTACATTACTCGGGAAAATTAACATTTCCTCGGATAAGTTAGTCATTTACTTGGTAAAATAGTACTTTATAAAGTATAAACCATGCATTTTTACTCTTATATCACTTCTAAATGATTTCTTAACTTATTGTAGCATGAGTGGGTGCAATATTCGTCTTTTGGACTATTTGGAATCTGTGCATAACCATTCATGGTTTCACTCTATGAATTCATTTTTGCAATTTGACAATTTTTATTGCATTCTTTTCAAATGCTAGAATTAATATCAGAATTTTCAGTGTGCTTTGTCCTTACGCACACATTTCATGAGAAACTTTCTAATCACAATAATTCATTTATAAAAATGCGAGTAATTCTTTTTCCTTTTCATTACGTGAGCATTTAAAACGATAATAAAGCGTAACGAGTAAAAGCTATGACCGTAACTGAAAACTAATTGCGAAATAATAGTATTAATTATCTAGATATCATATAATATTTCTCTAAAGTCACTAAGGGGTCCCATAAACTCACTTAGCCTAAATATCACTTTTACGTTTTTAACCATTCGTGCATGGCTCGGTATTTTGGATACTACGGAAAATCTGAATGTCTCACACCTCTCATCTTTTAGTATGTTATTCTATACTTAATTATCTTTCTAACAAGCTATCACATGCTCAAAAAAGTTCTCGTTTACTCCGGATATCACTGTTTAAAGTTGGACAAGCAAATCTGCCAGCCAACCTCAAATAGGGCTCCAAATAGCCCTCACACTTTCAATGATTCCGGACAAACCACTCTACCAATCACTCTCAAATTTTTATAGAGTAAACTAGACACCTTGAGCTTCAATTTGAAATATCATGCACCTAATTTGACCAAGAATTGAGGCGAGAATAATTTCTCCAAATACAGTGCAGGGGATTTTTGGGCAGTCTGTGTTCAACGGCTTCTATAGAGCAGCATGTTACTCTTACGGTTCTAAATTTCTGACAAGAGGTAGTTGACATCTCAATCTTCAAAATTGTGTATGGCACGTCCCTATTGGACTTTTGTGGAGGGAGATATGCTCTCCCAAAGTTCACTCAAAATATGCCATTTTATAGAAATTTCGCTAGAGTCTCCTTTGTATTTCCAACATATCCCACTTTTAAAAGTGTGTTTTCTATCCTCAAATGGTACCTAATAACCATGGGTGGCACTCAAGGACAAGCAATGCCTCGGTGCTCTTACAACCCTTAACATTTAATATCAATTTATTCAATATACATAATCCATACTTACTTTCTCAAGTTAACTTGTTTCAACCACATTAATTCCTTTGCATGCATTCTTTTGACATAAAACATAAATCATATCCTAGAATAAGCCTATTTCCCTTTCATCACATAGCATGCTTCAATATTACACAATTTCATAATCATACCAATTCACAAAGTGTTGAATTCCCACATCCATATTTTGCCTATGTTAACAATCCAATCCTCAAGTTAACTTGTTTCAACCACATTAATTCCTTTGCATGCATTCTTTTGACATAAAACATAAATCATATCCTAGAATAAGCCTATTTCCCTTTCATCATTATAGTATGCTTCAATATTACACAATTTCATAATCATACCAATTCACAAAGTGTTGAATTTCCACATCCAAATTTTGCCTATGTTAACAATCCAATCCTCAATAATTTTTATAGTTTCTATCACTCCAAAAAATCATTCTAAACCACTTTCATCTAATAGAAAATTTCAATTTGAACTCTCTAACTACATCAATCAGGAAAAATAGCTCTAGGGTTCATGAGTTTGGATCCATTAATTCAACCAATAAAATATATTGAAACTTACTCACAAGCTAGGCCGAGGGCTCCTTCACAACATACAAAACATTGGAGGATCAATCAACTCCAAGAACACCAAATCTACCACTTTGGCCGCGGATGAATATGGAGAATTTCTCCAAAATTAGTGAGTTTCAAGGCTTGTGGATGGTATGGTTGTGTTTGGAAGGTCCTCTACTTAAAGTTTGATGACAAATTTTGTTGGATTTGAGTGAGTTTGGAGGAGGAGAAGAATTTGAACCAAACTTCCCCCAAGGAGCAATGGAGGCCGCAAGTATAGGAGAGAGAAGAAGGAGGAAGATGAGTGAATAGTGTCATGGACATGTTGTCTTATTGTCACTTAAGTGGGGTGGGTCCCACCGCCACCTCACGCGATTCAAATTAATTCAAATTTCTCGCCTATTCAACTAAATGTCCATAAATACATAAACTACTTAGAAACTCTAATTTTTAACATTAACCATTGTCCTTTAATTGCCCTTGATCAGATGAATCCGGAGTTTTTCGGTCGTTCGGAGAAATCACAGTTTTAAGCTGTTATGCGCATTGTGGAAACGCTTCCCAACACTCTAATTTCGTTCAATTTTCACCAGAAATCATATTTCCTAGTCCTTTATATCATTTATAACTTATATCCAAACCTAGAGCTCAAAATTCATTCGGCACGCTTCACGGTGCAACTGTACCGCAGTGTTTTTACCTGGTAAAAGCACTATTCACGAAATTTCCAAAAACTTGTGTAACCACACAATTTTTCGTTCTGAATCCAATTCCAGGGTTAGTTTTCCCATTTGAGACCTCATACTAAATTTTACATTCCTAGGGTTATGTGTTTGGTAAATTATCATTTTACCCTTCATTTGTATTTTGACCCTAATTTCAGGATTTTCACTAATCCTACCCTTTAATCCACATTTAATATTTAAATATGTGTTTTAGAAATATGAGGTGTTATACTTCTCGTTTGGGTGTTGATTTGATTCATTCATGTACCTCTCCTGCTGGAAACCTGCCAAGAGATTTTTTACTGTCACAACCACTCCCACCTTAGCGGGTTAGATTCCAAACGCTAGGCTTTATTTGAACTGTGGACCAACGCGACCCACGTGCCAAAGGAATATCTACTCTCCTCTCTTCGTTAGCGCCCAGGATGTTACATGCCCACCAACTTCAGCTTAGTTCATCCTCGAACCACATCGTACCGGGGGAGAGACTTGCTCTGATACCACTTGTGAAACCCGACCACTTTTAGGATCAATGATTGTCCCCACAAATCAACATAAGACTTTTCAGCATGCATCATGCTTTGTCTTCACTCGCGCACTTTATGTGAAACCTCAAGAGGCCACCCATCCTAGAATTGCTCCAAGTCAAGCATGCTTAACTATGAAGATTTTAAGTTATGGGCTATCAAAAAACAGATGCATCTTGATAGAAAGTATAGTATATATTAATTCCTTTAAGCTATCCTCAACTGTACAGTCCCATACTTGCACAACCTCTGGATGCACTTGTAACATCCCGTGTGCACCTAGTGTATTACATATACATATGGTAATAGCGGCTAATTAAATGCGGAAGCTAACTTTTTCTTTCCAATTATGAAACCATTCATTATTAACCGAGTGGATTTACTTATTCCTTTTCAAAATATAGCTTGTATGTTAATTGCAACAAATAATACACTGAATACCCTTATGGCATAAATATCTGTGTATCTTGTCACGAAACTACAACACGTAAATCAGACAATATCCTGATACAATTATATAGCTCAAGCATAAAACAAACATACTGATGCTAATGTGGCATGGACAACACATATGTTCACCAAATAGGGTGACGTAGTCAATCAATGTCTCAAATCAAATACCAATACACTAATAGTAAAGCATAATCCATATCCAGGCATATCAATAAAGCAGCATGCCTAATCAGCTCAACTCTGGCCTCCTGCCACCAGAGGTCTCAACCTCGGAGATACCTGTACCTAAAAATGGACCCAACCACAGGGTGAGGTCTCTAAAAAGAAATCTCAGTAAGACAAGGGGTCCTCAAGGATCTCTCCACCCCAAGCTCACTTACATGTGCAATATAAGTTCCAAAAGTTAACAACAATATAATTTCATAATATGTGTAATGCATTATATATCCATGTCATGTGTGTATATACATCCTACAGGCCAGAGAATAAAAGGTAGGGATTACGTACCTCTACAACTTGTACTCTTGTACCTCACCCTCAGAGTTACCATCTTGTATGTCTCCACGTACTCAGGGATTACCATCTAGGTGGAATACCCCACATATATATCATATGGCAATGCACTCATAAAACAACTCAACAACATATCAAATATTCTTCACATAACTGCAGAAAACACGTCATGCATATAAACCATCCTTCCATGAAGTATGGTGGAATCGCAATGGGCAAAACCCAGGACACGAAAGCTTACCTTTCAAGTTAACATTCCCAACTAAATGTCTACATAATCACAGTCTGTTTATACCAGAAACATTATACATATACATCATCTAGAAGTTCATTACATTGCGATAATATTTCCTTTTTCGTTTAATGCCCTCAGGCTTCTCTCAAAGTCATAAGCCTTCAATCTAAGTGATTCTGACTTAGTTAACTTATTACAGAAGTTCATATTAACCAATCATAGGTCCAAAAATCCAATCTACACTTCTGTTTGGACATAATAGTTCTTAACTCAAAATTTCCGGAAAATCCAGATATTCCTCGGGGGCATATCCGGATATCACAGGTCAATATCCGGATATCCATATCCGAATATTTCATCCGGATATTTCATGACAGAATGCAATTTTGCATTTTTGCGAAGATATCCGTCCAAGACATCATTTTTAATCTTTCTAAACGTTCAAGCATGCATTTTTAGACATGTTTAGGCCAATGTTCATGTTGTTCATGTTAGTTACTTAATCACATCATTTTACATGCCAAGACTCCTTCTTTTACAGAGAAACTCATGAACAAATGTAAGGAATATACCCTAAAAGCTCAAAATAGAATCAAGTGATAATCTTGGAGCTCTCTACTCAGCTCTATGGTTCTGTCACTTCAAGACCACGAAAATGAATCCTCAAGCTTGGTCCTTTACACAAAAGATGGCTTCTTGAAGCCACAAGTGCCAAGAAAATGGCTATCACACACTCAACAATGGAGTCAGCCCTAAACCTCTGCAACCAGCAACTGCAACTTAGAGATGGAGTACCTTTTTCCCTTACAATGCTAGCTCACACCTAGCTATGGTGTTTTAGTGAAGGAAGAATGGAGAAAGGTGGTCACTTGTGATTTTTTTCTTGAAGAGTAAGATGGTGGCAAGGTGGAGGATTCAAGGAGGTTTCTGAATGTCACGTAGCAATATGTGGAATTAGCCTAGGGTTTAGTGCACACTAGTACTTATAGGCGCATTAAGATAATCCGTCGGTATTAGCACTAATAGCTCTGCTAATCGTTTTAATCTCAAACTTCATATTCTGAACCTAGCCATTTTTCAAGGAATTATCGTATTTTTATTATAATTTTCGCAGCACTTTTCCAGTACGCGTTTTATAAGTAGTCGGTATAAGTTCCGACGTCAGCACTCATTATTATGACTCCAAACTTACTATACTTGACCTAGGTACTTTTCTAGGAATATTCATGCACTTATTATAAATTTTTGGGATACTTCATCGGTACGCACTTACATCGTGAAACAGAGCCGATATCTGCAATTTTCATCAGAAAAGCGACTTTAAACATTTTTCGTCTTTCTAAATATTTATATTACCATGATTATGCAAACTCTTTATCAAATCCATGCTCCGGCATAGATAACCTTATTTAATTAATTATTTAGCGGAGCAGGTTCTTACACTCACCCTACCTTTTAAGAATTTTGTCCGTAAAATTAGAGACATGCTTATCCCTAAACTCGGGGTATTGCCGGAGAAGCTCGTCCTTCCACTCCCAAGTACACTCCTGTGGAGTTCTTCCTTCCCATTTCTCTTTGACCATGGGAATAACCTTACTTCGTAGTTTCTTCTCACCTCGATCGAGTATATTGAGTGGTCCGACGAGAGTCTTTAAGTTCTCCTGAACTTCCATATCATCAAGTTGCACTATGTGCGAAGGATCCGCTATGTATCTCTGCAGTTGGGACACGTGAAACATGTCATGAATGTTGGCCAAGTTCGGAGGCAAGGCAAGCCGGTAGGCAACAGGCCCTACCCTACCAAGTATCTGATACGACCCAATGAATCTCGGGCTAAGCTTCCTCACTCTGAGGGCCCGACCAACATCGGAGATAGATGAAAGTCTCACAAACACGTGTTCACCCTCATTGAACTTCAGTGGCTGATGCTTGTTATTGTAATAACTCTTCTGACGATTCTGGGCTTACTTCGACCTCTCTCTAATCATCTGGATCTGCTGGGTAGTCTCTTGGACAAAGTCCAAGCCTAACAACTCACGATCTTCAACCTCAGACCAACAAGTAGGAATCCGACACCTCCTACCATATAGTGCCTCGTAGGGTGCCATGCAAGGCAAGCATGAAACTGTTGTTGTACGAAAACTCAACCAATGGTAGGTACAGATCCCATGCTGAGCCCTACTCCAAAGTGCAAGCTCTCACCATGTCCTCCAATGTCTGGATGATCCTCTTAGTCTGTCCATCAGTCTGAGGGTGATAGGCTGTACTCGATCTCAACTGAGTACCAAAAGCTCCCTGCAGAGCCTCCCAAAACTGAGATGTGAACCTCAGGTCCCTATCACTAATGATACTCTTGGGCATCCCGTGAAGTCTCACAATCTCGGGAACATATAGTTTGGCCAACTGCTCTATAGTGAAGCTTACCTTCACAAGAAGAAAATGGGCAGACTTAGTCAATATGTACACAATGACCCAAATAGAGTCACAACCAGCCTGAGTCTTAGGCAATCCCACAACAAAGTGCATGGAAATGCTCTCCCACTTCCATTGTGGAATCTCAAGAGCTTTAAGCTTACCAGACGGTTTCTGGTGCTCAATCTTTACTTTCTGAACACTTGGACACATACACTGCTACGTTCTTTTTCATGCTCGGCCACCAGAAATTTCTCTTCAAGTCTTGGCACATCTTTGTAGCCCCAGGGTGGATAGTGAATTGACCCTTCTGAGTCTCTGACATCACCTCCTCAGTCAATGGACCTCTAGCTACTACAACCCTTTTCTGGAACATTAACAATTCCTCATCATTCCAAGACATGCCATCTTGGTTTTTTACATAGTGAAGGCACTCTCTTTGCACTTGCGGCTCTTTGATCTTCTCCATCAGTTCATTTTCAACTCTCACAGTTTCCATCTTAAGAAGTGCACCCCCAAACAAAGAGGTCAGTGTCAAATCTCGAAATTTCTCAATCACATCAAAATCATTAAGCATCAAACTGGATAAACTAACGAAATTTCGACTCAAAGCATCCGCTATCACGTTGGCCTTGCCTGAGTGGTACTTCAACTCAAAGTCGTAGTCCTTGAGAAATTCCATCGATCTTCTTTGTCTCATGCTCAGCTCCTTCTGGTCAAATAGGTATTTTAAACTCTTGTGATCGCTGAACACTGCAAACTTCATGACGTACAAATAATGCCTCCAAATCTTAAAGGCAAAAACAATGGTAGGCAACTCCAAATCATGAGTCGGGTAGTTCTCCTCATGACGCTTTAACTGCCTCAAAGCATAAACAATAACTCTACCAGTCTGCATCAACACAGAGCCCAATCTGTTCAGCAGGATCAGGAAGAATCAACACTGGAGCGGTGGTTAATCTCTCCTCCAACTCTTGAAAGAATTCCTCACACTCATGAGTCCATACAAATAGAGTCTCCTTCCAGGTAAGGCGAGTCAGTGACAATACCATCTTAGAGAATCTCTCAATGAACCTCCTATAGTAACTGTCAAACCCAAGAAACTCCTCACTTCTGTAACAGTTTTGGGTTTCTCTCAATCCAACACTGCCTCAATCTTGTTTGGATCTACTGCAACTCCTTATGCAGAAACCACATGCCCAAGGAATTTCACCGAATTGAGCCAAAACTCACGCTTCGAAGGCTTTGCATAAAGCTTCTTCTCCATAAGCACCTGTAACACAATCCTCAAGTGCTCTGCATGCTCCTCCTCATTCTTGGAGTAAACCAAAATATCGTCAATGAAGACGATCACAAAACGATCCATGTATGGCTGAAAGATATGGTTCATGTAATCCATGAACACCGCTGGTGCATTGGTGAGTCCAAACGAGATCACCAAATACTCATAATGATCGTATCTAGAACGAAACACGGTCTTGGGGACATCCTCCAGCTTAAACTGGATCTGATGGTATCCGGACCGAAGATCAATCTTGGAATACACGCAAGCACCCCTGAGCTGATCCAAAAGATCGTCAATGCATGGAAGGGGATACTTGTTCTTGATTGTCACCTTATTCAGCTATCTGTAATCGGTGCACAATCGCATTGTCCCATCTTTCTACTTAACAAAGATGACCGGTGCTCCCCATGGAGACACACTTGGTAGAATGAAGTCCTTCGCAGAAAGATCCTCAATGTGCTTCTTCAATTCCACTAACTCAGGTGGAGAGATCCGGCATGGAGCTAATGAAATAGGCCCCTCACCAGGCAACAGATCAATGGAGAACTCTATCTCCCGCTGTGGCAGAAACTCAGGAATCTTCTTAGGAAACACCTTGAGGAATTCCCTCACCATAGGAATGTCGGTAATATCCTCCTGTGTTCCCCCACTCACCAAACCTCCTAACATGACATAACCAAATGCCCCTGCTCTCAAGGCTCTCCTAGCCTGCAGCATATATAAGGAGAACAACCGGTAGTGGAATCACAAGGAGACATCACCACTCTCTTTGCACAACAATCAATTATTACATAATTCCTCGACAATCAGTCCATGCCAAGGATGATCTCCAAATTAGCCATCGGTAATCCAATCAGATCTACCGAGTACTCACGGCCGTCCCACTAAAACACAACATCACGGTGTACAGAGAAAGTATCACACTTTTCTCCAGTGGCGGTAGTAACCCGCAAAGGTGGAGAAAGCACATAAATGGGCAACTGAAGCCCCACAACAATCGGGGTCGCGATGAAAGAGTGCGTAGCCCCGAAATCAAATAACACATCTACGACACGACTACCAATATAAATAGTACCTCTCACAAGGTTTGGAGCTCGGTTCGACTGCTGCTGATCCAGGGTGTAAACTCGGTCCGTAGATGGCGGCACGACAGGTACCGCTGTAAGTGGAGTAGGAACCATCTGTAAAGGAACCGCCTGAATTACTGCCGCCCTAGCAGCTGAAGAAGGATAATCTCTGGCATAGTGAATGGAAACAAATGATATGACCAGTGGAACACGACCTAAGATGTGATATCCCACATTCAGTACATCTAGGAATAGTGGAAGGTCTAGCTGCACTCCCCTGCTGAGTCGATGTTCTCTTAAACTGGTTCGGCGCCTACCTGGCCGACAACTGCTTTCCCTTACCCTTTCCTCCAAATTTCTTGTCTCCCCAGGAAGTGAAGCCACTAGCTCTATTCGCCTCAGGCTCCCCTCTCTTCCTCTTCTTGTTTGTCACACAAACATCCTCTATATCTCTACACTGCTAAACTAAGGTACCAAAATCTCTAGAGGAAGCTCCAGCAAAGCGATCTGCTATCTCTCCATTAAGTCCCCTACGAAACTTAGAAGCCAAGAATGCCGGTGTAGGCATAACAATACAAAAATGAGCAAATTTGACCAGTTCATTGAACTTAGCTAAGTATTCGTCAACAGACATTGAGCCCTGCACCAGGCGCTCAAACTCCCCCTGCTTCCTCTCCTGAGTATAATAGGGAAAGTACCTTCCAAGAAATAAATCCTCAAAGAATGGCCACGTGTTAACATGACCCTGCATCTCATAGACCTGAGAGATGTTCATCCACCACTCGTGAGCGTCTCCCTCCAGCATGTACGTAGTGAACAACAACTTCTGGGGGTCGGTACACTGCATCACCCTGAATATCTTGTCCAGGGCCTAAAGCCATCTAGCGGCAACAATGGGATCATAAGATCCATCAAATGAAGGTGGCTTTTGCTTACGAAAAGCATTGAGCCCACAGTCTCTCGTCTCCTGGTCTTCTATCGGCTCATAATAAGGTTGCATCAGTCCCGTCAGGTGGCTCACACCCTCCATGTGGCTCAGACCATCGTGGTCAGGAATATGTGTTCCTCCTCCTCCGTCCCCATCATGGTGACTAGGTGGGGATGGAGGTGGCAGTGGTGGAGGAAACTGGCCCTCATTCCGACCAGCCCTCATCTCCTCCAACATGACCCTCATCACGGTCATGTTCGCCAGCCTGTTCGCCTCGAGCACATCCTTAGTAGCTTTCAGGTTTTCCTCTTTCACGACGTCTATCATAGCCTCATTGGCCACTCTAATGGCCTCCTAGTCGGCTTGTCTAGCAGCCTGCATCTCAGCTAATGCAGTCAGGATCGAGTCAGGCTGAACCTCATTCGTCTCTCGAGTTCTCCTAGGAAGTACCATAACTCTGCACATGTTACGCAAAGAATGAGTTGATCAGGCCCACACAATGTGGTCACACATGCATTATCACACAAGACAAATTAGACAACAAGGCATATCCGGATATCCATATCCGAATATCTCAGACCCAATATCTGGATATCATATCCAGATATCCATATCTGGATATCATATCTGGTTATTTCGCGAAAGAATGCAGTATTGCATTTTCGTGAAGATATCCATTCAAGACATCATTTTTAATCATTCTAAACGTTCAAGCACACATTTTTAGACATGTTTAGGTTAGTGTTCATGTTAGTTACTTAATCACATCATTTTACATGCCAAGACTCCTTCAACAAAGAAACTCATGAACAAAGGTAAGGAATATACCCCAAAAGCTCAAAACAGAATCAAGGCATGATCATGGAGCTCTCTACTCAGCTCTATGATTCTGTCACTGCAAGGCCACAAAAATGAATCCTCAAGCTTGGTCCTTTACACAAAAGGTGGCTTCTGACGTCAGCACTCATTATTATGATTCCAAAATTACTATATTTGACCTAGGTACTTTTCTAGGAATATTCATGCACTTATTATAATTGTTCGGGATACTTCATTGGTACGCACTTATACCGTGAAGCAGAATTGGTATCTGCACTTTTCATTAGAAAAATGACTTTAAGCATTAATAATTATGTAAAATCTTTATCAAATCCATGCTCCGGCATAGATAACCTTATTTAATTAATTATTTAGCGGTGCAGGTTCTTACACCTCTCGTTCAGGTGTTGATTCGATTCATTTATGTACTTTCCCATCTGGAAGCTTGTCAGAGCTTTTTTAACAGTCATAGCCCCTCCCACCTTAGCGGGTTGGACTCCAAACATCGAGCCTTATCTGGACTAGAGGTACAGCTTAACCCATGTACCAAAGGAATATTTACTCTCCCCACCCTCGTAAGCGCTCGGGATGTTCAACTCAGTAAGTCTTTATATTGGTTTGACATCTTCATTATTCAACATTTGTAGCTTTTTTTTCCTCGGCTCATGATTCTTGAGCTTCGTTATTGTGCTTGACTTTAGCTTTTAGGTCTTTGTTTGATCTTTTGCATGTATCCTTGCATTTCTATCATCATTTTGGGGGCATGCTTCATTAGCTTGTACCTTTTTTTTCACCATGGTAACATTCTTTAATGTCTTGCTTCCTTGTGTGGTTTTGTTGTGCTTTATCTTCAAATCTTTTCATTGCTTCACACTTTCACATTAGGGTTCTACACCCAAAAGAATCATAAGTTACTTTGGTGTAGATCTAGACTACCCTTGAGACTTGTCGCTACTATAACTTTTAATTTTTCCTGAGTCTCACTTCTCCCATATTTTTCAATGACTTTGGCTTGATATTGGCTAAATGTACCTCATTCTTTTCTTTCTAGATTCTTCATTTAATAGGTTTTCAACTACTGTATCCATAGTGAGATTCCCATATGAGGCTGAGGTACTTAGTGTAAAGACCAACATGTTCCAACTTTCTAGTGAGCTACTGAGGAGTAAAATGGCTTGCAACTAATCATCAATCTTCGTCAAATGATTCACGAGCCCTTAAAAAGTATTTAGGGCTCAGTCATGCTATGTCAATCCTTATACTCTAGCTTTATTATTCGTCGCACTAGGTGAGCTTTATTACGAGGCGTCTTCTTATGAATTATGGACACTAGCTTCATCCACAATTCACGAGCACTAGTGTATGTGAACATATGCTTGAACAATCTTTTATTAATTTACTTGCAAATCATGTCGATCATTTTTCAATTATAGAGTTCCCACTCTTTTATTTATTTTTAATAACATAGAGTTCCAACTCTTTATCACTCTTTCCTCCAGCTTATTCTCATTTTTGATTGGCTTGCACAAATCTTTAGAATATACGGTAGATTACATTAAACCACCTGTAGTTAGTGTTTTTAAAAAATATACCTTGTACTTTTAATTGGAACAATTGACCCCCTTCAATTATTACATTGCAACAATTAACATACTTTATAATTTTAAGATAAAATTATCCCCTATCCATACACTATCAAAAGGGATAATTTTATCTTAATATTATAAAGTATGTTAATTGTTGCAATGTAATAATTGAAGGGGGTTAATTGTTCCAATTAAAAGTACAAGGTATATTTTTTTAAAAACACTAACTACAGGTGGTTTAATGTAATTTATCGTATATTTTAAAGATTTGTGGTGATAAAATTGGAGGGTTTAATGTAATTTACCATATATTTTATCAAAAGGAAAATAAAATTATCCCCTCTCCTTTCTACCCTTCTCACAAATGAGGAGGATAGAAATGGGGGGAAAATATGGATAAAAAGGAAAGAAATATTTTATCCTCGTGAGAGAGACCACCAAATTTTTCAGTAGTCTTGGACCACTTTAGATTTCTTCTCCAAATGGGCATTGTTTGGGTTTCACTTGCTGAAAATTGAAGTTGATGGCTTTGCTAATGAGATGAACAAGGCGCATTAAGAATATGACACAAAGATAAGAGATTTGCAAAGCACTCAATGGTACGAGAGTAAAGCCAAAGTTAGTGAGCATTACCCACTTAATTTGGGATTGATATACCACATTGGCACATTTGTAACAATTTTTGAACTTCGACCTTGGACATCATGTTAAACCAGTTCTTATCGGTGTGAACTTTATTAAGTTGTAAATGCTTTTCTTCTATCACATTCTCAATCTAATGATGATATTAAATATTACTATACTTTGAGTGAGAGTAATAGACTAACTTTTGTCAAATATATTGCACTTTTATTATCATATCTCAAAACACACACACACACACACACACACACACACACACACACACACACACACACACACACACACACACACACACACACACACACACACACACACACACACACACACACACACACACACACACACACACACACACACACACACACACACACACACACACACACACACACACACACACACACACACACACACACACACACACACACACACACACACACACACACACACACACACACACACACACACACACACATATATTGCTTAAACAAGTAGTTCTTCAATGGTTTGGATACTTTCTCCCACTCTCTTCTAAATTGGCAACATATTGGGTTTGGAATGAGTCAAATTATAATTGTATAAATTAATGTTTATTTATCTTTCTTTTTTCTCTAAAAAAGAATAAGATAAAGTTGATATTCAACAAAGGGCAATGATGGTCGACCACATCTTCCAGATTCCACGATCTAACTAATTTCATGTGGAAGAAGAAAAGAAAAGAAAAATCAAAAACAAATAATGAATTATGTCAAACTGGAAACAACCCACTCATACTAGCATGGTCTATCATCCATTAACGTTGATGCTCAAATTTAATATCCAGCATATACCACTATTAATAAGCTCTAACTAAAGCTTCAAGGGCTAATGATCTTTGACGCTATAAACAAAGAAAAGTATATTTGGATGGTAAAACTAATGTCAATTAAGAATACTCGAGAGTTATTGGTCTAGTGGCGACTCAGCTAGACCTTAGAATTTGACCTGCTCAAAAAATAATGGATTCGTTTCGTAAGAGTCATAATCTTGGAGAGGGTGGAGAGACACAAACCCAAAACCGGATTAATTGATCCGTCAGAACTTCAGATAACAGTTGGTATCTAATTTTTTTTTTATTAAGAATTGTATTTTCTTTATGTTTGGGACAAATATAGTAGGGTTCACTTTTCTACAGTTACTGCAGATAAGTTGTCTGCAGTAAGTCTATTATGACGTCATTTTGTGGTGAAAATCATGGTATTTTGGTAATTTTATTTTCTTCAGGGTTATAATAATCTTTATATTTATAATTTTTTAAGATTTCAATACCAAAATGACGTCGTTTTTGGTATAAATGCAGATAACTTATATGCAGTAGCTGCAGAAACATTTTTCAAAGTATTAAACTACAAAATTACAATTTTGAATCAAATTTGAATTCTTTTAGAGGACACTGATTGTGGTGATAATTGGAGAATGTCAACGGTGATAATGATCAGAGGATGACGCCAATGATGGTGGTCGAAGATTACAATTGGTTGTCGAAAATCACTGATGCTAGCTATAACACCTCACTTTTCTAAATCATGTATTAATATATAATAAATGACAATTAAAAGGAAAGATTAGTGAAAATCCCGAAAATTAGGCCAAAATACAAAGAAAAGGCAAAATGATAAATTAGCCATGCACACAACCCTAGGAAGGAAATTGAGTAGAAGGTCTCAGATGATAAAAATAACCCTGGAAATGGATTCAGAATAAAAAATTGAGTGGATAGACAAGTTTCAGAAAATTCAGTGAATAGTATTTTTACCGGATAAAAATACCGCGGTACAGTTACACCGTAAAGTGTGCCAATTGGTTTTGAGCTCTAGGTTTTGAATATAAGTTATAAATGGTTTATAGGAATAGAACATATGATTTCTGATAAAATTTGATGGAAATAAGTAAGTTTGGGGAAGCGTGCCAACGACGCGTGCAACAGCTTAAAACAACATTTTCTCCGAACGACCAGGGAACTCCGGATTCATCTGATCAAGTGTAATTAAAGGACAATGGTTAATGTTAAAAATTATAGTTTCTAAATAGGTTGTGAATTTATGGACGTTTAGTGGAATCAGAGGGAAATTCAAGTTAGTTAGAAATCGCGTGAGGTGGCGGTGGGACCCACCCTACTTAAAATCACTTAAGCCACATGTGCTCAAGCACTATTCATCATCTCCCACACCCTCCCTCTCTCTAAAAACCGTGACCCCCTGCCATTTTCACTTCAAAATTTCATTTCACCATAACTTAGTCATTTGGCACCAAATCCATTGATTCTTGTCTTAAAATTTGTTGGAAATCACCTTCCAAACACATTGGTGGTATCCATTAGCCTTGAAACCCTCTCATTGGTGAGATATAAGCAAAATTCAGCCACGAATTTCTTGAGAATTTTGGTGTTCATGGAGTTGTTTGGAGCTCCAATGGTTTAGGATAGCTTAGAGGAGCCTTGTGCCTAGCTTCGGGGTAAGTTTCTTCATCATTTCCATGGTTTAATTGTTGGATTGATTTCATGAGTCCTAAAGGGGGATTTTGTGATTTGTGTTGTTAGAGAGCTCAAATGGAAAATGTGTATTAGATGATAATGTCTTAGAATGATGTGTTAGAGCTATAAATGCAATGAAAAATATTGGTGAAAAATATGGTTTTTAACTTGGGAAAAATTGATGGTGTCATGACTTTGGGTTTTGAAAATGTGTTAGGATTGTGTTGGTGAGTTGTTGTATGATTGAATGATGTTATAATAGGATTGTATGAGGTGTGAAATAATGAAATTGGGTTGAAAACCTCTTGGGATGCAATTCGGCCATTTAAGGAAAAGATAAGGATTTATGTTGAAAAATTATTTGGATGATGTATTGTGTAATTGTATGGTAATTAGATGGGTTGTGTGGTGGTTGGAAGGTTGAAGAACCAATGGAAAATAAATGATGGTGTTGAGAGGTGTAATGGAACCTAGAGCAAAACATTAGGCAAAACGACGTCTGAAGGACGTAAAATGAAAAGTGACACTTGATATGGCCTTTTGGTAACCTAAGTATGCCTAAGAAAATGAGAAAGAAAATTTAGAAAAATAAATTGTAAAATAAGTCTACTTTGGCTGAACCTACATGGTGTAGGGGAGGTTTTTGACGTTTTTCGTATTATGATAGAATTGTCGTGTATTGATGATTTGTACATGGTTGTTGTAGTTTGCCGTACGTTGATTTGAACCCCGAACCGTGAGTTCGGTTGATTGTCCTTGGTCCCGGACCAAGTGGGATTGAGGTGAGTAATTAGAACTATGCTTGTATAATTGGTAACTTGCATGTGGTGGAATGAGTTTTAATTAATTGAGAATATCCTCTTTGTAGGCATTTCTGCTATATACCGAGCTCGGAGAATATACTACTGTGGAGCTAAGTGGAGAGGCTTATTAAGGTAACCTCTTGGTACTAGGGCTTGATCCCCTTGTGTGTTCCACCATGCCCGTTGAGGGTGATGGTAGGAAATGTAAGTAATGTAGAATAACATGATCATGCATTGAGTATGTATGTTGGTACATAGGTACCGAGTCTCTGGCCATAGATAGTTTGCCTTCGGGTGTTTCAGAATTCCACTGGACAGGTCTCCAAGAGGGAGTTCCAGTTGACCTAGGGTCGTGGTGTGTGACCCGGATAGGAGCACACTAGGAATTCTCGGGTGTGTGTGGATGGGAGGGGTACCTTGGTTTGATGTTAGGAACACGCATTGGATGAGACCCGTAGGATTATATGCCGAGCCATTAGGCAAGACGTTGCGTGGTATTGGTAGCGACCATTCCAGCTTCGTCGTATTCCGGCTTATATGATAATTAATGTTAACAATACCGGTGTACAACGGGTTGTTACACTAGCAATGATGTTTAGCGTATGTAAAGATAATAGTTTATTGAGCATGTAAACAACGACGAGCTCATCTTCTATACTTCTAGAGTACATATTTATTGCCCAAAAATGAAAGAAATGTTTTATATGAATGAAAATAAATATAAAGGTGAAAATAGTGTATAAATGTTACTCTTTGTATATTTGGTAAAAGAAGATGCGATTACTCTATGGTCTTGGAGTGCCGAATATATTTTCGTAAACAACGAATATGAAATATTAATTTTTTTATACAATGATTGGAATTAAACAAATAACCTAATACAAATTACTTAAATTCTCCACCACTAGATCAATCCTAGTGACTTTATGAAATATTAATTTTAACTTTTGGTTTAGATACTTGTAACAGCTCGTGTTAACCCGGTTTGTTAACATACTATCGTATTAAGCCACGCTTAATTAAAATGCGGAATAACTTTTTCTTTAATTCAATTATGAAGTCATTAACCTTAGCCAAGTTGATTACTTAATCAATTTCATAAAATAACGTCTGTATGTAAATTGCAAGACAACTAACTGAATACCTCATATATAAATATAAAGTGAGTATCTAAAGTCACGAATGTACAACACGTAGTCCGTACAATATCCTGATACATTAATACAACTAATGTCTGAAAACATAAAGACAAGTAAATGTGGCATGGACAAACCCCATGCTCACCAAATATGGCCATAAATGCCCAACAACAGTCTCAACTCAAATATCATAAGAATAACAGAAAACATAAACAGCAGCCAATATCCAGTCATGTCAGCATATACAGCAATATCTAACTCAGCTCTGGCCTCCTGCCACTAGGAGTCTCAACCCCGGGGTTCCCTGAACATGAAATAAGCGTCCCCAAACGTGGGATGAGATCTCTAACAAGAAATCTCAGTAAGACAAGGGGTCCTCAAGGATCTTCCATCCCAAGCTCACTTACATGTGCAATATAAGTTCTAAAAGCAGTAACTTCCGGTATAAGTTCCAAAAGTATGCAGTGCGACAGATATCCATGCCATATGAGTTATCACTATTCTACTAGCCAGAGAAAATGCAGGAATACGTCTATTACCCACATAGTAGTACAAGGAACATCGCTTGCACCTCACCCACAGCCTCACCATGTTGTATGCGCCACATACTCAGGCTTATCGTATAGGTGGATCCACATGCATTTCATAAAAGCACATTGCATATAACAGCTCAAAAGCATTTCCAAAACATCAAAAGCATGTAACACAGCATGCATATAACCATCTCCCCATGGGACATGGTGGAACCACAACATGGCTAAACTGAGGACACGAAAGCTTACCTTGCAAGCAATCAATCCAAGCCAAGAGTCTAACCACTCTCACAGTCCAAACACAGCAGTATCACAATCTGTTATGGACCAATAATATATCATTAAATATGCACCACAAGCATACAACTTAAAGACCACGCCTTTTCATTACGTTTTACGTCTTAAGGCTTCCAACAAAGCCATAAGCCCTTAATCACATGATTCTGACTTAGTTCATTAATTACAGAAGTCCAACTTCCTTAATCTAGGGTCCACCAACCCCCAGTAGCCTACTGTATGAACAATGCAGCTACTATTCTTCGAAATCCCAGAATATCCAGATATTCCTCTAGGACATATCCAGATATGCAATATCCGGATATCTTACTCACCATATTCGGATATACAATATCCGAATATCCAAATCCCCATATCCCAGTATTCAATATCCGGATATCTGCTTGACAAATATCCGGATATTTCATGACAGAATGTAGTTTCTGCATTTCGTGAATATCCAATCCAAAGGTCCAACTTTTAACACTTAAACACGTCCAAGGATCCATTTTTTAAGCATATACAAGTTCTCTTAGGTGTTGGTTACTTCATTATACCCATTAACATACCAAGACTTCACCTTTAAGCAACAAAAACTCATGATCAAAGTTGGTAACACTTACCCAAGCCTAAAGCTCAGAAAGAAGGCCCTTAGAGCTCACCAAACAGCTCCGAAAACTCTGCCTTAACAAGGTGCACGAAAATAGCACCACAAAGGTTGGTTCTTCTCAACAAAGGTCACCATTTGGACCTCAAAATTCCATGATCATGGCTTACCAACACCCTAGGCAGCAACTAACCTCCCTCACACTGACCCTCTAACTCAGAAATGAAGCCACTTTCCCACTCACAATGATGATTCTCACTCACACCAAGTGTATAGATGAAGAAAAATGGAAGAGGAAGCTTCAAAGCTCACCAAATGGAGCACAAAGGCAATGGAACAGTAACAAGGAGCTGCTCAGCCTTTCTGTCACATAGGAAATAAGGGTTCTAGAGTTTTGTGCCCACTAATGGTAGTGTATATAGCCACATGGCCACTTAACGCGCAGTATTAGCATTAATAGCTACGCAAAATATTTTGATCCCAAACATTGGAATCTTAACCTACTCATTTTTCTAAGATTTGTCATATTTTTATTTTTTTTCTTAGCACCTTTTCGGTACGCGCTTTTACATAGCCAGTATTAGTTCTGCCATCAGATCTCATTATTTTGACTTGAAACTTGTTATACAAGTCCTACTTATTATTCTAGTATTTATCATGCACTTTTTATAATTTTCCGGGATACTTCACCGGTACGCATTTATACCGGGTAGCAGAACCGGTATCTGTGCTTTTCGCCCGAAAATCGACTTTCAGCATTATTACTCACTTACTATAATTATTAGAGGCTCATAATAATTATTAGGGTCAATTCTAAAATTATTTCCTAATTATCACATTTATTTAATTAATCTCTTTAATTAGCGGTGCGAGTTCTTACAATACTCGAAATTGTGATTATTAAAATTTAAGTTAAGAATAAAATCTAAGTTAAAATCTACATTAAGAATTATATAAAATGCTTTTCTCCTTTTACAATAGAAAACATTGTGATGACCTGTAGACCCATGAAAAACCATGTCTCTTGTTTTTTTTGTTCATCTAGTGGGCTTCACATGTTTTTCATATGGAAATTCACTTAATCCATATATATAACCAACATGTTCTTAACATGGAATCTCGTTGTGAAAAACATGTGGGTTATATATAGGATTAAGTGAATTTTCATGTGAAAAACACTTGGGTTATATATATATATATAGATCCTTTTAAAAAAAAATTGACATCAAAACCTAACCGTTAATTTCTATGAATTTAACGATTATACTTTATTGCTTACATTTATTAATTAATTTATTGATTTTCAATAAATTATAACTGCTAAATTAGGATAAATCAACGGTTAAGATTTAATGTTAAACTTTTAATTTGACATTGATGTCAAATGATCATGTCCAATATATATATATATATATATATATATATATATATATATATATATATATATATATACATATATATATATACATATATATATATACATATATACATATATATATATACATATATATATATATACATATATATATATATATATGTATATATGGATATACATATATACATATATATATATATATATATATATATCCATATATACATATATATATATATATATATATATATATATGCATATATACATATATATATGCATATGTACATATATATATATATATATGCATATATATATATACATATATACATATATCCATATATACATATATATATATATATATATATCCATATATACATATATATATATATATACATATATATATATGCATATATACATACATATATACATATATCTACATATATATATATATATACATATATATATATATATATATATATGAATATACATATATATATATATGTATATATATATATATATATATATATATATGGGATTTAGTAATCTCATTTAATAGAAGATAACTTGCATCGTGTCATAGAAACAAATTATGTGGGTCCCACCATTTTTTTAAAAAAAAAAATAGCACAATTTTTATGCCTCACTAACATAAGATACTTGTCTCCTTTAAAAGGAGACAATTTAAACCCTATATATATAAGGAGTTTACATTTCTGCAGGCAGGCTGTAGCTGCTGTATGTGCAACAATCAAATACTTGCCATATATATACTTGAAAGCATTAAATGTGAAAAATCATAACCATACAAATGATGAAAACATTAAATGTGGGGAATCAAAATCATACACCTGTCGTTGCTGCTGTACGTAAAGCGGCTGTAGAAATAATTTTACCTGTATATACTCTAGTTATTTTTTCAATTGTATCAAGTAAACATAGATTTACAAGCCGGGTTCAAAATAATTGGAAGTTCTAACCCAATTCTAAAACTCAACTTCATACGTCAATCGGGATTAAGAGACTACTTAAAATCTCTCCACCTAAAATGATATTATAAATGTTTAAGATAAACTAGGTTCGGTACATATTTATTTTTCCAGAAAATGACCTGAACTAAATACAAAAAAATAAAAAATAAAATAATAACTTGAACTTAAGAAGAAACAATCATTAATTGGAATGATCATATATAAAGTGAATAATAATTAATACATAAATATTTGCACAAATTCTACCAGCTAGCCTGAAACAGAGATATGTTTATGGATGAATAGGCTTTAATCAATTGACTTGACTAAATGCCTGTTTGGATCCTCTTATTTTCAAACTAAAAGTTACTTATAAACATAAGCTAGGCCAAAAAGATTTTGAGAAAAACTCTTATCATGAAAAGTTCTTTTTCTTATAACGAAAAAAAAAAAGCTGAAAGCTAAAAACTCCTAGGAGGAGCTTTTTTTTAAGCTCTTATTTACTTTTCTTAAATTGTGTGTTTTTTTTAATGAAGAGTTATAACGATGGAGAGAGAGAGAGACAATTTTCTGGAAATATGTGCATTTAAGTAACTTTTAAGCTAAAGCTTTTATGTCATTATCAAACAGCTTTTAGCTTTTATTTTTAAGCTTTTATTTTTTTTAGCTTATAAGTAGCTTCTAGTTTAAAAAAGAGAGGATCCAAACAGGGTCATGGGAATAGGCAAAAATTGAATAACGAATTTTTGATGTTTCAATTCTTCATTTCCATTTGCCATAATCACTCTCTCGAGAAATTTTAATTCTATTCAGTAGTAGCATAGCCGCATGCAAACCAGCATGTTTGGTTTTTTTTTTTAGTTATTATGTATATTATATAATTAATTAAGATAAAAGTTATAATTTGGCATCACCTAAATAAAAAATCAAATACCCAATATAAAGTAACAACAAATTATCTAAATGCAAACAAATAATAAGGAACATGTATAGTATGGTTATTTTTGTGTTTTACTATCTTGTATATTTGTTTTTTTTTTCTCTATTCTAATCATTTATGTTATTTATTCTTACTCCTATTATTTTTAAAAAGAAAGAATTCTAAACTTAATCACGAAAGTAATTAGTTGATCTATTTCAGAATTTGAGTTCAACTAAACCAAATAAACCCATTTAAAAGTAGGGAAAATGATTTGTCCTTTAAAAGGACACAAGGTTGTATCTTTTTAGTTTTTGACATTATATCTTACCGGTAAAACATAGTTATAATATAAAAAGTTGTTTTTTTCTTCTATTTTCTTAGTCACTTCAGCTGACGTGAAGAGAGAAAAAATAACTTTTCATGTTATAACTGTGTCTTATCGGTAAGACATAGTGTTAAAAACTAAAAAGACACAATTTGTGTCATTTAAAAGGACAAACACTTAACCGTTGAAAGTAACAATCATGAAACCAAATGAATAACAAGACTACAATTACGGAATATGAAGGTCCATTGAACTATTGTGTTTTGGGTTATTGTACGCGCAAAGAATAGTCAAAAACTTAATTATCAAATGTGAGAACTTTTCATTGTGCTTATGGTTGTTCTCTAACGTGAGATATTGAAAATTTAAGGAATAGAGATAATAAAAGAGGTAACGAAGGACAATGCTTATTATACATATAATTATTATATTTGTGTGTTTTATATCCTTAAGATAATGTTTGGTTCATTACTTATTATATTATGAGAGAAAAGTGAAATTCTTATCTTTGAGATGTTTACCGAAAAGATTAGTGCATTTTTATATGTTTGTTTTGATATATAATCAATGACAACTGTTCATTTGAATTTTCAATATTATGTGACATTATTTAGTACATAATTTAGATAACTATATTAGAATTTATAGTAAATTTTTTTCCTGATAAATTTATGTAATTATAATAAATATTTTGATAATTTAATATATCAAGAATCTTGACACCACCTAAATTTTGGCACCACCTAAATTTTGGGCCTGCTCGGCCACTGCTATTCAGTCTTCCAAACTAACAAAGGATTGAAGCCTAGGAGAAAGTGAGAAAGATGATAGGAGAATATTCATGAAAGAACGACACGCTTGCTTGATAGTGTTAAAAGTGG
Organism: Gastrolobium villosum; assembly: GCA_032173675.1. Taxonomy (NCBI): domain Eukaryota; kingdom Viridiplantae; phylum Streptophyta; class Magnoliopsida; order Fabales; family Fabaceae; genus Gastrolobium; species Gastrolobium villosum. The sequence goes on from JAVKPL010007493.1 coordinate 29,681, forward strand.
TCCAAAATCTTATGAACATGTATAAAGATATTCTGTCCGAAGCAACTTTTTTTTGGGGGCCCCACTGCATACATGAAGAATCCACTTTTGGGGTCCCCGACCATAGTCAAAAGGTCCTGCTGACATTCCCTGGTTTTCCAAGTCAACCTTCCCTTAGCATGGAAACTAGGACTA
>JAVKPL010007494.1:0-30068 GCA_032173675.1 Gastrolobium villosum
GGTGGGCAGTAAGACAGTGAGGACACTGTCCATTTCAAGTTTGGGGGTGAAGAAAGTTTCTGTGAATATTTGATTTGCTATTTTTAGTTTAGTTTAGTTGCTGTTTTTTCTTTCTTTTTCTTGATTTGTTGTTTGGTTGACTGATAGCCAAGGATATTGTGAATGAGGAGTGTATGATGTTGGGTAGTATTTGAGTTGTTTCATAACGAGTTAGCTGAGTTTTAAAGGAGAAAAGAATTCAGGCAATTGTGAGTGTAGAATGTCATGAGTTTTTTTTTCTGGCTGTTGTGATAATGGCCATGAGAGCTTGAGAAATTCTGTTGATTGATGCAAAGTGTGCATTTAAACAATAGGCATGTGAGATGGTGATGTGTCCAACACTGTGAGATTTTGAGCCTACATACCCGAATTTGTTTTAATGAGAGGTTTACATTGGGGTAGTGAGGCAGAACTTGCTATGATGCTTAGTTGAAGAAGTGTAGCACTTGTTTAAGCTTAAAATGATGAGGGCATTTTTTCTGTTGTTTTGCTAAACCACTTCTAAACCAAAAAGCCATCCTTAAAACATCATCCATTGAAAATCCCATTTTGAGCCTTTAACCTTTTCTTCTCACACATCCACAAATTACCCTACTTTACTATCCACCACACCCCTTGGTTACAATGGAATCAGGAAAATGAGAAGAGTTTTTGTTGGCTGCAATATAAAAAAAATATAAAAAAAAACTGAGGAAATAAAAAGTGTTGAAACAATATTTTGAGGGTCTGAGAAATCTTTAATGAAAAAAATTCAGCCCTCACAAAAAAAAAAGAAGGAAAAGAGAAAAAGAAAAAAATAGCTGTCAAAATAGCAGCCATTGAGTTGTTTGGGTTATGCTTCATGGTTTAGTCTCATTTCCATTGTAGCTGAGTTAGCCATTTTCCCACAAGAATTATCCACCCTTACCTCAGCCAAATTATAACCTATGCAAGACCCTTTGATTTGGCTTAGTCTGTGTGTCACTTGGGAGACTTGAGCATCTTATCAAGCCTATGCTAGAACTTGACCAGTGTTGGATTGAGAGAAACAGAACCCTTGAGCATCAAGTAAATACTTTTGAGATTAAGTGAGGGTGTGAAGGTTGCCATCTCTGTGCCGATTGAAAAAAAAATACTGCATGCTGTGTTAAAATTGATTGTTTTTCAAAGCACTCTCTTGTCATTATTATACAGCCTTTTGAGATATTCATGCATTTGAAATTCACTCTCTGTGGTTGAGAATTTTGATGAAAAAAATTGATCACCAAGCTGACTGATTGTGAATGATCAAGCTACTGGATTGAGTACACTCCTCTGTTCTTTGGTCTTTTTTTAATATGATTCACTGGAAAATTTTGAAAGGTTGAGCATTGAACTGCTGTTGGGAATTAGTTTAGATGGTTGTTGATTTTAAGTAGCAATGAGTGATGTGATTCTTCTGGTAGTGGAAAGTGTTTATTCAAATGCTGATTTTTTTTTCCTGTTACTTGAGGGCAAGCAACAATGTAAGTTTGGGGGTGTGATAAGTTCATGATTTATGACTTAGAACATGTGTGTAGATATTAAAATGTTAATTAAATGGATATCTTTTACCAAATATAACCCCAAATATTACATGAAAATGATAGATTCTGAGTTTAAGTGCTAATGGGCTGATTTGTGTATTTTGCAGGCCCAATTATTAAATCTGTTCAAAGAAAGCAAAACAAAAAGAAGTGGGCTGCGAACTCAGCCCAAATTGAGATCAGCCCAAGAGAAAAGAAGAAAAAGAATGGGGCGGCTGAGTCCCACCAGCCCAATCGAAGGAGAAAAGGGCTGTGCGTTTTGTAGCCCAAAAAGAAAAGAAAAAAAAGGGGATCCGGTCCACAAGAATGAGACACACTGCTAAGTCTCAGGAACCCTAGCTCTTGCTCTCCATTGCTCGAACCCTAGCGCAGCAGCTCCGAACCCCTTCTCTTCCACAGCCACAGCTCTCTACTGAACCATCCTTCTTAACCATCCGTAAAGAGCCCTTGTTCTAGTAGCCGGTTCACTTGACCATCATTCTAGAAGCTCATCTCTAACAGAATAGTGACGTGGAGGTCAGTACAAATCGTGGAAAGAGAAGTTGTTGAATCCCTTGTGAAATTGTGGAGCTAAAAGTTGGTTGAAGGACCTACAGTAAGGAAGCAATACGTGGAGGCTGCAAGGAGAGGGCCCACAGCTTGTGCATGTGCAAGGAAGGTGCTATAAATAGAAGAAGAGCAGTGAATGTGAGGGATCCTTTTTTCTTCATCCATCTGATTTCTGTTTTTATCATATTCCTAAGTTTTTCACATACGTTTCAGTTTTGTTCTTTCCCTTTACTCTCTGTAATGAATACTGATGGTGCAGCAGTGAGGTTGTCCGGTTGTTAGGACTCTTGCTGCACCTTTGATTTCTGCATTTTTCGTTTTTATTTGAACACCAAGTTGTAATGTTTAGCTTAACCCTTATGGGTATGAGCTAATTTCATCAAGGTTGGGTGTAGGTACCCGAACCACAGTCTGAATTTGTGTAAATCTCAGTTGCTTAAAATTGTTTTCATATTGTTCATCATTGTGTTAAATTTTACCTATCCTATTTTTGAGGCCTGATTATAGGATATTATTCCAGGATTTAGTCATTGAGAAATGACTAATGTAACAGCCCGTTGTACACCGGTATTGTTAACATTGATTATGATATTAAGCGCAGTTACAATCATAGTGATTAGGTTAATTAAATTACGGGCAAATTTTTCTTTTAACATATTCCTTTCTTTTATATCAAAGCGTTTTCCGTAATCAATTAAAACCACACTATAATTGTAAATGCGAATTGCGGAATCATACACTTTCTAACATCATAAATCTTCCTTTTTATTCGATTCATTTAAGCTCACCATCTTACTCTCAACATTTACCAAGTTATAGTCCTTTACGTTGTCTACGCGTGGTTTCAAACCACGTATGATTTGGAGTTCTACCCATCAAGTTATACCCCTTTCTTTTAGTCTAGAAAAACTGAATTTTAAATGTAACAGCCCGTTGTACACCGGTATTGTTAACATTGATTATGATATTAAGCGCAGTTACAATCACAGTGATTAGGTTAATTAAATTACGGGCAAATTTTTCTTTTAACATATTCCTTTCTTTTATATAAAAGCGTTTTCCGTAATCAATTAAAAACACACTATAATTGTAAATGCGAATTGCGGAATCATACACTTTCTAACATCATAAATCTTCCTTTTTATTCGATTCATTTAAGCTCACCCTCTTACTCTCAACATTTACCAAGTTATAGTCCTTTACGTTGTCTACGCGTGGTTTCAAACCACGTATCATTTGGAGTTCTACCCATCAAGTTATACCCCTTTCTTTTAGTCTAGAAAAACTGAATTTTCGAAATTTACACTGTGGTAATCGATTACCAGAGGGTGGTAATCGATTACCACCTGTCAAAAATGAGGCAGTAGCCAATTTTCTGAATCCTCTGTTCTGGTAATCGATTACCAACTCTGGGTAATCGATTACCACACATGGTAATCGATTACCAAAGGCCAGTAATCGATTACCAGTGCAGACAGTAGCTAATTTTTCGTCCCCTGTTGCATGGTAATCGATTACCATGCTTGGGTAATCGATTACTATGCAGCAAAATGACAGATTACAGCAGTTTTGAGCCCCAAAAAGGGTGTGTAATCCATCCCTAACCCCTTGGTACTCCACATAACACAAAATCATGTCCTAATGTTGGCTCTAGGCCCTTCCATCATGCATTTTCCTTAAGTTTAACATCAATTACATCATTCTCAAAATAATGGCCATTTACATGCAATTATGGACCATTTTTACAACATTACACATCAAGACTTCAAGGCTATGAATGTGGCAATGGACAAGTCCCATGCTCACTCGAAATATACAGTTATCCACGCCATGAATAATAAAACATAACAAGACTTAGCATATGACCATGAACACTAACAAAAGCATGGAAATGACATCATGCAATATGTTCATGACCTAAGTCTCAAAATACTAATGGTATGCTATGTGCACTCCATAAACTCCTCCAAAAAGCCATGCAATCCTAATGCACCGCATGCCAATCCAACGTCCACTATACGGGCTTCTTGCCCGAAGCTCCTCCCGGCTCATAGTGACCTGAAATGTGGTCCCCCAAACACGGGGTGAGATATACGGATATATCTCAGTAAACCAATGGAGCTAGAGGCTCTCTCCACTCCATGGCTCACTAAAATGTATCAAAATGACATAATATGCTATGCAAGTAAAACAATATCACCATCCACCTGGAGACACCCAAGAACATCCACTCATGGATTCATGTTCAAGGACTCCATCATATAACTCCCGAGACAATCCTAGAGCTTCTCCCATGGTTGAGAAAACTCCATGGCCAACCCAACCGGAACTCCTCAGAGACCTATCCGGCGGATGTCCCACGTTTGGCTCATCCTGGTGTCGCTCCCATGAGTCGACCCCATGGCATTCCAACTGGTATTTCGCCATCGAAATGTTCCAGCGGATGTCCAAACCCAACACACGTCAACTGGCCAGTGACCAAACAATTTTCACAAAATACAAGCAATATGCATACAAGCACACAATCACATCATGTCATAACCACATCATCCAACCACTACCTTCCACTAGGTGTGGTGGAGCACACTAGGGATCAAACCCAAGTTCCAAGAGTTTACCTTAACACGAGCAACACCGTTCCAAACGTATGCTCCAAATCAACTTTTCTCAAATCCAACCGTGTGAGGCACCCTACAACAATCATCAAATCCCAATTACACAAAAACTCATTTTTCATCAAAATTCCTCAAAATTCTCTAAGTTAAAAACCTAGATTTTTCACCAAAATTTAACATAGCATTTCTAGCTTACAAACATGATTCTAAGGCCTTTTCATCTAATAGCATTTTTCCATTTGGGCTCTCTATCATCACACATCTAAAATCAAAGCTTTGAACACATATTCATAGATCTAAGAAATCAACTATCAAAAGACCACAAATATACTTACAATGGGTAGTATGATCACCACCAAGGCTTCACTAAACCATTTGAAACTCAAAACTCCAAGAAATCTCAAAAATCTCCAATGGGTCGGATCTGTTCTTGCTCAAAACGCGGCCAAAGAGATGGATTCAAGGCTTCTAAGTGCTACCAATGGCTTTGGAAGGTTGTTTACGATAGATTTCAACACCAAAATCAAGCGATTCGGTGGAGAAACGAAGAAATGGTGAAAATGGGAAGGAAATGGTGTTTGGCCTCTTCTTGACACAGAGAGCGGGCGAGAGAGATGGAGAGAAAAGAAGGAAAGAAGGAAAGAAAAAGGAGGTGGGGCCAAGTGACTTCGGTCACACGGGTCCCACATGCGATCTAACTTTAACTCCGATAAAATTTCCGATCACAAATCCTTAATCTAAATATTTTTCCAGTCCATGACATATTTTTCTTTCTCCAAAATATTGATAAAAATTTCACACCTATTGGTACACTCACAACTCAGTATTTTAACACTTAAAAATCACTATTCATCGATTTTTCTCAAATTTGCCTATTTACTCAATTTTTCGCTCTGATTCCATTTCCAACCTTACTTTTGTCATTTGAAATCTCTAGCTCAGTGTTTAAGCCTCCTAACACACGGTTGGCAAATTACAATTTTGCCCTTTTTGCCCCTTTTGGCCATAATACATGGATTTTCACTAATCCATCAACTTTCATTTCTCAATATATCATTAAAATACACATTTAAATATTTGAGGTGTTATATTCACCCCACCTTTTTGAAATTTTGTCCGCAAAATTAAATCATACCTGCTCACTAACTCAGGATACAGCCGGAGAATCTCGTCCTCCCGCTCCCAAGTAGCCTCCTCAGGTGTGCGGCCTTCCCACTGAATCTTCAGCATGGGAATCACTTTACTTCTCAATCGCTTTTCGCTGCGATCCAAAACTGCAATAGGACCTATGGGAGTCTTCAAGTTCTCCCTGATTTCAATATTATCCGGCATCACCACATGTGATTCGTCCGGAACATAACGTCGCAACTGCGACACATGAAACACATCATGTAAATTTGATAACTGCGGGGGTAAGGCAAGCTGATAGGCCACCAATCCTACTCTTTTCATAATCTGATATGGCCCAATGAACCGTGGACTCAGCTTCCTCACACCCAACGCACGGCCAACACCTGTGACCGGCGACAAACGTACAAAAACATGGTCACCTTCCTCAAATTCCAGCGGTCTATGCTTATTGTCATAATAGCTCTTCTGTCGATTCTGTGCCTGTTTCAATTTCTCTCTGATCATTTCAATTTGCACTGTCGTTTCTTGCACAAAATCCGGACCAAATCTTTCTTTATCGCCTACCTCAGTCCAACAAGTGGGCGTACGACACCTCCTGCCATACAGAACCTCATATGGTGCCATACCCAGACTGGAATGAAAACTGTTATTATAAGAAAATTCAACCAGTGGTAAGTACTTATCCCAGGCATTACCCTGTTCCAGTGTGCAAGCTCTCAGCATATCCTCAAGTGTCTGTATGGTCCTCTCAGTCTGACCATCAGTCTGCGGGTGATAAGCAGTGCTCAGCCGGAGCTGAGTGCCAAAAGCCTGCTGCAAAGCTCCCCAAAATCGTGAAGTAAACTTCGGGTCCCGATCACTAACCATGCTAATCGGTATCCCATGGAGTCTAACAATCTCCTTCACATACAATGTAGCCAACTTCTCTGTAGTGTAGTCCACTCGTACTGGTAGAAAATGTGCAGACTTCGTAAGTCGGTCCACAATAACCAAAATCGAATCATAACCAGCTTGAGTTCGCGGCAGTCCAACAACAAAATCCATTGAAATACTCTCCCATTTCCATTCAGGTATATCCAGCGGCTGAAGTAATCCAGCAGGTTTCTGGTGCTCTATTTTCACTTTCTGACACACCAAGCACTTAGACACGTACTCGGCAACATCCCTTTTCATACCAGGCCACCAGAACTTAACTTTCAAATCTTGGTACATCTTTGTGGCACCTGGGTGGATAGCATATTGACCCTTATGGGCCTCAGTCATAACTTCCTCTGCAAGTTCCCTGGGCACAACAATCCTGCCCTGATATAACAAAAGTCCTTGTTCATTAACAGTTATGCCACTCTGGCCTTTCAAATACTTTATACTTTCATTTCTGATTTGAGTCTCTTTAATCTTATCGTGCAGCTCGTTTTCAATCCGAGTCAACTCCATATCACACATTCTTCCTGCAAAGAAATCCGTTATTTTCATATCACGGAATTGCTCAATCACTTCATTGTCCCACATCATCATATGAGATAAGTTAACAGACTTCCTACTCAATGCATCGGCCACAACATTGGCCTTTCCCGGGTGGTATTTCAGCTCAAAGTCATAATCTTTCAAGAATTCAACCCATCTACGCTGCCTCATATTCAGCTCTTTCTGATCAAATAAATATTTCAAGCTTTTATGGTCGCTGAACACAGCGAACTTCATCCCATACAGAAAATGCCTCCAAATTTTCAAGGCAAACACAATAGCAGCCAATTCTAAGTCATGCGTCGGATAATTTTCTTCATGCGGCCTTAACTGCCTAGACGCATATGCAATCACTTTTCCTTCCTGCATCAGTACGCTCCCTAAACCTTTCTTAGAAGCATCACAATATAATACAAACTCACCCTCCGGATCAGGTAAAGTCAACACCGGAGCAGTGGTCAATTTCTCTTTCAGTAGCAGAAAACAGTCCTCACATTCCTGGGTCCACACAAAAGGAGTATCCTTTCGTGTCAATCGAGTCAACGGTAGAACCATTGCAGAAAATCCCTGTATAAACCGGCGATAATAGCCAGCAAGCCCCAGAAAACTTCTAATCTCAGTCACAGTTTTAGGTCGTTCCCAGTCACTTACCGCTTCAATCTTGCTTGGGTCCACGGCAACACCACTTGCAGAAATAACGTGACCCAAAAATTGCACCTCAGACAACCAGAATTCACACTTAGACGGTTTAGCATACAGTTTCTTGTCTTTCAACACCTGCAACACAGTCCTCAAATGGTCCATGTGCTCCTCTTTACTCTTAGAATAGATCAAAATGTCATCAATGAACACAATTACAAACTGGTCCAAATACGGTTTGAAAATGCGGTTCATATAGTCCATGAACACCGCCGGGGCATTAGTAAGCCCGAAAGGAATCACTTGATATTCAAAATGTCCATATCTGGATCGGAAAGCTGTTTTTGGTACATCCTCCGGTTTAATCCGAATCTGATGATATCCGGACCGGAGATCAATCTTTGAAAATACACAGGCACCCCTCAATTGATCCAACAAATCATCAATACGCGGTAATGGGTACCGGTTCTTAATAGTCACTTTATTCAGCTGTCGGTAGTCAGTGCACAATCTCATGCTACCATCCTTTTTCTTTACAAATATCACCGGTGCTCCCCACGGGGACACACTCGGCCTAATAAAATTTTTCGCAGATAGTTCTTCAATGTGTTTCTTCAACTCAGCCAACTCAAGTGGCGACATCCGGTATGGAGCCAAGGAGATCGGCCCCACACCAGGCAATAGGTCAATCGAGAATTCAATCTCTCTCTCTGGCGGGAATTCCGGTATCTCATCCGGAAATACATCTTCAAACTCATTTACAACTGGAATAGCAGAAATCTCCTCCTTTTTATCACCCACCAATCCGCCCAACAAGACATAACCCAAATCTCCAGCCTTCAAGGCTTTCACAGTTTGACTTACAGACAAATACAGAGACGGACAAACAGACGGCCTCTCGTGAGATAGCAACAACCTCTTCCCGCAACAATCAATCATTGCGCAGTTCCGAGACAACCAATCCATCCCCAAAATTAAATTGACAGAGGCCAGGGGTAAGATAATTAAATCAATGGTATAACCCCTGCCTAAATAGGTGAACTTCACATCTTCACAAATCCAAGACGATTCACTAACCTCGCCTGTAGCAGTAGTAATACGCATCGGAGGAACCATCCGTGTTACCTTTAAGTCCAACGCCTTAGCCACATAGTCCGCCACAAATGAATGTGTTGCTCCCGAATCAAACAATACAGACAAATCAACATTAGATAGGAAAATTATACCTTTAACCAGATTCGGAGCCTTTTCAGTATGTTGAGCATTTGTAGTATAAACCCGTCCCACAGTAGGAACGGCAGCAATAGGAGTAGAAATAGTAGTAGATGGCGGCAAGGCCTGCAGATTCGCAGCCTGCCCCGTAGAAGACGGACACTCTCTAGCAAAGTGGCCATTCCGACCACACTTAAAACAAGACAATGGACCAGCACCACACACACCTTTGTGGTATTTCCCACACTTCCCACATCGTGGGGTAAAATATCTGTCCGAAGCACCACCACCACCAGTGTTTCCACCCCTCTTGAACTGACCAGGAGGCTGCCTCACATGCAACCCCCTACCCCTGTTGTTATTGTTGAAACCTCCTCTATTAATGTTTCCAGAAGGACCAGGTGTCCTCTTTACTTCTTGCTCTTTTACCTTATCCGATTTTGGATACCTCCCATAGACAGTCTCGACCCTCTTACATTGGGTCACCAAGTCGGCAAAGTTCCTCACCGCCGTATTAGACATCCTCTTAGCAATCTTCTCACTCAGCCCTCTTTGAAATTTAGCTGATAAGAATTCCGGAGTAGGTAGAGTACCTCCATAATTAGCAAACTTCACAAGCTCATTGAATTTTGCCACATAGGCATCCACAGTCATAACTCCCTGTATCAGATTATCGAACTCACCTTGCTTTGCCTCCCGAACATCACGGGGAAAATATTCTTCATGAAATAATCCTTCAAACAAGGTCCAAGTCAGAACCTCACCCTGAATAATAAATGGGCGAGACACATTGTCCCACCACTCCTGGGCATCACCTTCCAGCATATAAACAGAATACAATAACTTCTGAGGATCTTGGCATCTCATAACCTGAAAAATCTTGTCCATACCCCTCAACCAAGCAGTGACCTCCTTTGGGTCCCTTGACCCCAGAAATGCGGGTGGCTTATGTTTCCTAAAGGATATGAGCCTACGCTCATCATCAGCATTATCAAGCACCTGCCCAGCAGCCCCAGTAGATTGGGCAACAGATGACGGATCAGGAACATAGCTCGGGTCAGTAGCAGTATGATGACTAGCCTCACCAGTGTGGTGACTAGCCCCACTCTCCCCCTGTTGAGGAGTAACAGATGGCGTCGGTGTAGGAGTCACCGTAGCCGTATGTGGAGGTGTATCCTCCCTCCTAGGACGACCTCTATCCGCCCTCATCTCAGCCATAAAGGCCTGCATCATATCCTGATTAGCTTTCATCAGGTTCTCAGTCATATTCCTATTTGCAGCCGTTTCCGCCTGCAGAGCATTCAGTGCTGCAGTGACCGGATCCGGTGGCAAAGGACCTGCACCACGTGCCCCACGGCGACCTCGTGCCCTACTCATGATATCTGTACATGTAACACAAAGGAATGAGTTGATCAGACCCACACTGAGGAATCACATATACATTAATCATAAATAGTTCACAGATAGCTATGACACACAAGATACAACATACACAACAATCAGAGTTCCCTAAACAAAACTGCTCTGATACCATAAAATGTAACAGCCCGTTGTACACCGGTATTGTTAACATTGATTATGATATTAAGTGCAGTTACAATCACAGTGATTAGGTTAATTAAATTACGGGCAAATTTTTCTTTTAACATATTCCTTTCTTTTATATCAAAGCGTTTTCCGTAATCAATTAAAACCACACTATAATTGTAAATGCGAATTGCGGAATCATACACTTTCTAACATCATAAATCTTCCTTTTTATTCGATTCATTTAAGCTCACCATCTTACTCTCAACATTTACCAAGTTATAGTCCTTTACGTTGTCTACGCGTGGTTCCAAACCACGTATCATTTGGAGTTCTACCCATCAAGTTATACCCCTTTCTTTTAGTCTAGAAAAACTGAATTTTCGAAATTTACACTGTGGTAATCGATTACCAGAGGGTGGTAATCGATTACCACCTGTCAAAAATGAGGCAGTAGCCAATTTTCTGAATCCTCTGTTCTGGTAATCGATTACCAACTCTGGGTAATCGATTACCACACATGGTAATCGATTACCAAAGGCCAGTAATCGATTACCAGTGCAGACAGTAGCTAATTTTTCGTCCCCTGTTGCATGGTAATCGATTACCATGCTTGGGTAATCGATTACTATGCAGCAAAATGACAGATTACAGCAGTTTTGAGCCCAAAGAAAGGTTGTGTAATCCATCCCTAACCCCTTGGTACTCCACATAACACAAAATCATGTCCTAATGTTGGCTCTAGGCCCTTCCATCATGCATTTTCCTTAAGTTTAACATCAATTACATCATTCTCAAAATAATGGCCATTTACATGCAACTATGGACCATTTTTACAACATTACACATCAAGACTTCAAGGCTATGAATGTGGCAATGGACAAGTCCCATGCTCACTCAAAATATACAGTTATCCAAGCCATGAATAATAAAACATAACAAGACTTAGCATATGACCATGAACACTAACAAAAGCATGGAAATGACATCATGCAATATGTTCATGACCTAAGTCTCAAAATACTAATGGTATGCTATGTGCACTCCATAAACTCCTCCAAAAAGCCATGCAATCCTAATGCACCGCATGCCAATCCAACGTCCACTATACGGGCTTCTTGCCCGAAGCTCCTCCCGGCTCATAGTGACCTGAAATGTGGTCCCCCAAACACGGGGTGAGATATACGGATATATCTCAGTAAACCAATGAGCTAGAGGCTCTCTCCACTCCATGGCTCACTAAAATGTATCAAAATGACATAATATGCTATGCAAGTAAAACAATATCACCATCCACCTGGAGACACCCAAGAACATCCACTCATGGATTCATGTTCAAGGACTCCATCATATAACTCCCGAGACAATCCTAGAGCTTCTCCCATGGTTGAGAAAACTCCATGGCCAACCCAACCGGAACTCCTCAGAGACCTATCCGGCGGATGTCCCACGTTTGGCTCATCCTGGTGTCGCTCCCATGAGTCGACCCCATGGCATTCCAACTGGTATTTCGCCATCGAAATGTTCCAGCGGATGTCCAAACCCAACACACGTCAACTGGCCAGTGACCAAACAATTTTCACAAAATACAAGCAATATGCATACAAGCACACAATCACATCATGTCATAACCACATCATCCAACCACTACCTTCCACTAGGTGTGGTGGAGCACACTAGGGATCAAACCCAAGTTCCAAGAGTTTACCTTAACACGAGCAACACCGTTCCAAACGTATGCTCCAAATCAACTTTTCTCAAATCCAACCGTGTGAGGCACCCTACAACAATCATCAAATCCCAATTACACAAAAACTCATTTTTCATCAAAATTCCTCAAAATTCTCTAAGTTAAAAACCTAGATTTTTCACCAAAATTTAACATAGCATTTCTAGCTTACAAACATGATTCTAAGGCCTTTTCATCTAATAGCATTTTTCCATTTGGGCTCTCTATCATCACACATCTAAAATCAAAGCTTTGAACACATATTCATAGATCTAAGAAATCAACTATCAAAAGACCACAAATATACTTACAATGGGTAGTATGATCACCACCAAGGCTTCACTAAACCATTTGAAACTCAAAACTCCAAGAAATCTCAAAAATCTCCAATGGGTCGGATCTGTTCTTGCTCAAAACGCGGCCAAAGAGATGGATTCAAGGCTTCTAAGTGCTACCAATGGCTTTGGAAGGTGGTTTACGATAGATTTCAACACCAAAATCAAGCGATTCGGTGGAGAAACGAAGAAATGGTGAAAATGGGAAGGAAATGGTGTTTGGCCTCTTCTTGACACAGAGAGCGCGCGAGAGAGATGAGAGGAAAAGAGAGAAAGGAGGAAAGAAAAAGGAGGTGGGGCCAAGTGACTTCGGTCACACGGGTCCCACACGCGATCTAACTTTAACTCCGATAAAATTTCCGATCACAAATCCTTAATCTAAATATTTTTCCAGTCCATGACATATTTTTCTTTCTCTAAAATCTTGATAAAAATTTCACACCTATTGGTACACTCACAACTCAGTATTTTAACACTTAAAAATCACTATTCATCGATTTTTCCCAAATTTGCCTATTTACTCAATTTTTCGCCCTGATTCCATTTCCAACCTTACTTTTGTCATTTGAAATCTCTAGCTCAGTGTTTAAGCCTCCTAACACACGGTTGGCAAAATTACAATTTTGCCCTTTTTGCCCCTTTTGGCCATAATACTTGGATTTTCACTAATCCATCGCTTTCATTTCACAATATATCATTAAAATACACATTTAAATATTTGAGGTGTTATAACTAAAGCCAGAACTATGTTGGACACATGGACTTGAGGGTGAAAATTCTCAAGGGGTGTTACTCAGAGATGAGAACAGCCTCCATGATGTGTTGATTGGATTTATTGTTCATTCCTTCTTTTAGCACAGAGATGTGTGAATTGAAGGTAAATGATAATAATGTTTTTAAGAGATTAAAAGCAGCAAGAGAGAGTTCAACACGTGGGAATTGATTTTAAGAAATTGTTTTAGCACTCATTTGAAGGCTGTGGGGAAGGGGGACTGAACTCAACCTATTTTTCTTCACAAACTTTTCTATACCTTCAGCAGCATTTTCGATCACCATAACTTTCTTAATTCCTAGATATTAATTCCTTTATATAAAAAGAAAAAAAACTGTTGGCATTTAAATCTGTTTCTGTTTATAACTAAATTCCCAAATCATGATCTTTAATTTGATTGTATTTCTAATGTGTGCTGATTTACAATCACTAATTAGTTAAGTTAGAAAATTTGCAAAAGATCCTTGAGGGAACGATATTTGGGACTCTTAAAAGCCCTATATTACTTGTTGTCGCGTATGCTTGCTATTTGCACATTGTAGCAAAATACCAACACTTGCAATGCTCATTTTCATATACATCAGACTTAATTTGTTGAATCTTTCCGAGTTCTTAAAATGGTTCCTTTCATCCTCAGTGCTTTCAGGAGTAATAGCACTAGGTTCCTCTTCTCTAAGAGCCATATCCATATCCATTACCCCAAGGTAAAATTGGATTTGCTCTTTCCATTCACAGAAGTTCAGCCCATTAAAAACTGCAACAATTGAGAACATGGAATGTGTGGCAACAGATACTGCAAGGAATAACATTTAAATATTAATGCTTTGAGTCATACATATCACATACTAACATACTTCATAGATTCAAATATACTAACTTCAATGCATATTAATGTTCACCTTTGGGGATCTATTAACATACAACATTAACCATAATGATGCTATAAAAATATAATTTGGCAATGATGCATACCCCTATCATAAATATTTGTCATCTTTGGATGTCCAAATGCAAGGAGGTATACAAGTTGTACGTGGATTCAAAACGCCAATATACAAGTCGGTTCGTAAATTCAAAATCAAATATGAACACGGAAACCGAGAAAATATCGACTCACCGGAAATCTCACGAAACATTATATACATATATAACCATCGAATTCCAATGATTTCATTTTGCAAATCGGTAATTTGAAATAGTGGGTTTTTGTCCTTTTGTTCATTGATTCAAAATTTGCAAAGATGATCGTTAAAATTTAATCCTTTTGTCCTTTTATCTTTGGGTTTTCATTTCCTCCTTTAACATAACACAACAAACTTTCCTACACACACAATATTTTGTGGGGCCCACACATTTTAAAACAAACAAAAAAGAAAAAAATATGGCACGCAAAATGAATCTCTACAACATTACACAATCACTTTTCCTACAACATAATAAACATAAAACCCTTTGTCCTTATGTCCTTTTGTCAAAACCGAGATCGCAAATTCATGCAATTATCGTTAATTTGCAAAGATGAATGTAAAATTCAATCCTTCAAAGATGATCGTTAATTTTCAAAACCAAATTCATGGAATTATATAAAATCATCATGGAAAAACATAAATTCTTAAACACAAGCTCTGATACCACATGTTAGCAATTCATCAGTAATTCATGTCAAACAATGCTCATTCAAGAACATGACAGAGGACCTTTAGAATTAATGAGTTTCACATAAACATACCTTTATCCATTAGTGCATAAGAACTTTGATGGTGGAATAGTTTCTCTGAGCCTTAACATTTTACTGTTCTTGTGTCTTCTTTGACAGAGATAGGATACAACTCTTATAGGCAGACACAGAAGGACGTTAGTTTCTGTCAGACAACCCTTACACAGAAAACCTCCAGTTAATAATAACTGAACCTGTCACCAGTTATTTGTTCATAAATAAATCCCTTAACAGTCAATTACCATAATGTCATTTTATTGATTAAATAAACTGACACATAATATTACACATGAGACAAGTAATTTTACAGGCATAACAAGAATATTGCCTATAGTTGGTTGAATATTTGCTGACAGTTTCCTGTCGATGCCTTTGTAAAAGTAAACACGGATGGAGCAACGCGTGGTAATCCGGGATTGGCTGCTTGCGGGGGGTTGATAAGGAATTCTGAAGGTAATTGGATAACTGGTTTCTCCTTTAGATTGGGCTTTTGCTCAGCTTATAAAGCAGAACTTTGGGGTATTCTTCGTGGCCTTGAGGTGGATTGGAATGCTGGCTACAGAAGGGTCATTCTTGAAAGTGATTCGCGTTCGGCAATCACTGGACTCACCAATCAGGGTGCAGCAGTTCGGGAGGAGCGGCAGCTTTCTCGTATACAAACGTGGATTGGTAAGGATTGGGATGCGAGAATTCAGCATAATTTTAGGGAAGGGAATATGTGTGTTGATTGGTTGGCAAACTACTTGTTAAACTCAGCGGAGCAGGTTGATCAGATCTTCTTTGAAGAACCTCCTGGTGGAATTTTGCTTTTGTTTTTGGCAGACCTTGCGTCTGTTGGAAGAGAGCGTTTAGTTACTATTCCTTGTTAGTTTATTTTTTGGTTGCTTGTTTGCTGGGATTTAATCCCCTTGTCTTAATCAAAAAAAAAAAAAAAGAGTAGCCAAATGAATACAGTGGATACGCATTGAAATTCATATGTAAATTTTGGAAGCTTTTGAGCTGTGGATATATTGCATCAATCGAGATCGTTGAAGAGACTCTTAATAATAATACAATGAAACATTTTGTAAGTAATTTTTAGTCCTCCCGATGATTTTTCTTTTTCCACTTGTCTAGTCATCCTATTTTTTATATTTGTTTAGTCCTCCTCGTTAAAATGAAATATTCATAATCAACAATAATTTAAAAATAACATCTTTTTAGGACTTGAGAAACAAAAATAAAGAGTTTTTTTGGGTATTTTGTTTCTCTTTACAATATAATTTTTGTTAAAATACCTTGTACTTTTTTTTCTAAACCCTGTTATTTACCTTTTAATAAGGAAAGAGTTAAATAATTGGAATAATTCAACAAAAGAAAGTTGCAATTTTTATTTGATATTTGAATTTTATAATTAAAAAATTCGATAACAGCTTAATTTTTTTATTTTATTTTGCAAACTCGGTATCTTTTCATATTAGATTGCTTTTGCTGTATAGGATAGATACAAGTCATCATTCAATTTATATATCAGCAGCTGCATATTCTTATCACAAGAAGGATCAAATCAATTTCGGAAAAGAAAGAAACAATATCAAACCCTCTCATTTCTAGATTTTATTCAACTCTCGCAAGTTGCGCGACTTTGTGGAAGAATGTTGCACAGTTCCAAAGTTCTAACTTTGCGTGAAATTGACAATATTCCGTGAATAATAGAGTCCTACTTTTTTAAGCACAAATTCGAAAGTTGGATACAGTATGCATATAATATATATAGATCTAATCATTAAGAAGAATATTTCACAAAACTTGGTATCATTTCAATTTAATAAACATATCTATATCTAGGCCTTTTGACCTTCATAATGTAATATTTATAGGGTTTGATATGAATAATTTCTTGGTCAAACTATCTACCTAAACAATGTATAATGACGTCTGAAGAACATATCAAGACATGACACAATGGATACCGCATACTGTCCAAGGCTGTTTGCACGTCCATCATCAGCCTGGAACGCGTTAGCATGACAGCCGCGTCCCATAAAACCATATACAAAGGACATGGCACTCAAATTATCATATGTCAACAAGTCACTTCATGTCCTGTGTGTATCATCCCGCGAAATTAGGAAGTTACTTAAATTGAAGTTAGGATTGTAGGCCCTTGGCTTGAATTCGAAATTCATATATTAATAGAATAGGAATTTATTTAGCCTTAACCTAGGAATTTATTTAACCTTAACGTACAAAGATCATAGTTGCTATCCATTAGTAGATTAGGAATACATGACAACATCTAAAATTTGTAAATTAAACCCGAGAACCCAACAACAAGTTCGACCATTGCATGTCCCCTAGGTGTCTGATAAGAGCACCAATAGCAGGCCCAAGAGTAAGAGGGTGGTTGGGGCTCCTTCATGGGCCAAGGATTTGTTAGCAAATCTTAGTAGGCCCAAGAAGGTTATAAGAGTTTGTTAGGTTTGTGGGGAGGGGAGTTACACGTGTAATACATAGTGCCCATTTGTCGTTTGGGGATTCATTCTGAAATATACTGTTGATTTCTTCTTTCTCCTTCGTTTCTTTTTCTCTGAAACTGACTTTGGTACCGATAAGGGTTCGCGTCCCTTATCATTGGTGCTTTCATCTTGTGAGCTCCTTCGGAAATCCAAAATGAGGGTTCAAGAATTGGCTGAGGAGTTCAGCACTTTCCAACTCCGAATCGAAAGGAACTTCGAAGATTTGCAATAGAGGGTTGAACAACGTTTACTCGATCATCAAACCCAGTTCGTTGGTATCAACAATCAACTCCAACAGATTCATGTGGCGGTGCTTGGGGCTGAGATCCGCGCTACTGAGCATGTTCAATCGAAGGGAGCTCATGCTTCTTCTTCGACTGAGACTGGGGGAATGCATAGTTCACAGTTGGATCCTAACGATCCGCGTTCATGGCTGAAATCGGTTAGGATGGAGCTTCCAATTTTCAACGGAACAGATCCTAATGGGTGGATTTTTCGCACCGAGCTGTATTTTGGGTTACAACAAGTGCCGGAGAACATCAAGGTGCGTTTGGCTGGGATGAAAATGGAGGGTTTAGTCAGTCCTTGGTTCTAGTGGCTCTTCAATGGTGGATCTATTCATTCTTGGGAAGATATGAAAGTTGCGGTTCGTCGGAGGTTTGGGGGTACTGCTTATCAAGATTTACAGGGAGTTCTTTCGAAGTTAGTTCAGGAAGGAACGTTGAGTGAGTACATCCGGAACTTTGAAGCTTTGATTAATCAAGTCATGGCATTTTATGATGAGGTGTTGATGTGCTTCTTCGTCTCTGGGTTGTTGCCTGACTTGCGTCGAGCCATCCAACTTCACTCCATCAAGCAATGCAACTAGCCATTACCTATGACGCACATTTCGTGGAGCTGCGTTCATCATTTTCTTCAGGTCTTAAGAAAGGTTTTGCTAAAAATACTTATACCGTGGACCACCCTAACCCCATTTCTATGGTATTACCTAATCAGAAACCAGTTGTTCCTGCTTTACCTTCTCCAGTTCCTTTTCGAAAATTGTCTCATGAGGAGATGCAGAAGAAGCGAGACTTGGGTATTTGTTATACCTGCGATGAAAAATGGAACTCTCGTCATCGTTGTAAGGGCAAGTTGTATTTGATGTTAGGAGATTCGGAGGAATTGGAACCTGAGGTAGAAGAACACATTGTGTGGCAACCTGAGCCTGTCCTTGAGGAGTCACAAGCTGCGGCTTTACATTCTCTAGCAGGGGAACGGCATCCTCGAGCACTTCAGTTCCAGGTGGCATTTAAAGGAAGGTTAGTACCTGTTCTTGTGGACTCTGGTAGTTCTCATTGTTTTATCCAGAAGAGGTTGATAGAAGATCACGATTTATCTACTGTTAAAGTGCCTAAGATGCGTGTGTTCTTAGGCAATGAGGAGTTTTTAATCTGTGACGGAAAATGCATGGGGGTTCCACTAAATATTCAAGGGTATGAGTTTGCTGTGGATTTGTGGGTCTTGGAGTTGACCAATTTAGGCATTATATTGGGCATGTCTTAGCTAAGTACACTTGGCTGAGTTATTCATGATTATATTGACATGTCTATGGAATTTTTGTCTAAAGAAGGGAGGGTGGTGTTGCTTGGTGAAAATTCAGATGTGACCAGGAAATTGGTGGGCACAAATTGTTTCCATTTGGCAGGAGAATATGTCTCAGATGTTTCACCCGAATTAAGGGAGTTGAAAGCCAAAATCCCTGCGGCCATATGGGATATTTTGGTGCAGTTTCATATTGTTTTTCAGCTGCCAACAGGGCTGCCACCACCTAGAGGCTGTGATCATGCGATTCATTTGGTTGAGGGTGCCAAGCCTGTTAATGTGAGGCCATACAGATATGCACAACATCAAAAGGGGGAGATAGAAAAACAAGTTTCAGAATTGTTGGGTTCGGGTTTCATAAAGGAAAGCAGGAGTCCATTCTCGTCTCCAGTGTTGCTTGTGAGAAAACAAGATAATTCTTGACGGATGTGCATTGATTATCGCGCCTTGAATAGTATCACTATAAAGGATCGTTTTCCCATACCCACAATAGATGAATTACTTGATGAATTAAATGGTGCTAAGGTCTTCACCAAACTGGATTTGCGTAGTGGATATCACCAAATTCTTTTGGTGCCCGAGAATACATCAAAGACTGCTTTCAGGACTCATGAAGGGCATTATGAGTTTTTGGTGATGCCATTTGGTTTGACCAACGCTCCCTCCACCTTCCAAGCGGCCATGAACCATATGTTCTGTCCTTACCTTCGAAGATTCATCATAGTGTTTTTTGATGATATCTTAGTTTATAGTGGGACTCTTGAGGAACATTATCACCATCTTACTGTCACTTTGGGCTGTCTACAGAAAAATCAGTTCATGGTTAAGCTAAGTAAGTGTGGGTTTGCTTTGGCTGAAATTGATTATTTGGGTCATGTGGTTTCGGGAGATGGAGTTAAGGCTGACCCTAAGAAGATAATTGCAATGATGCAGTGGCCACAACCAAAAACTCTAAAGCAATTAAGAGGTTTCATTGGTCTCACCGGGTATTATAGAAGATTCATTAAGAATTATGCTGCCATGGCTTCACCCTTGATTGATTTGTTGCGATCTGATGCATTTCATTGGTGTGAAGAGGCTGCAAAATCTTTTGAGGTGTTAAAGGAAGCCATGTCAAGAACACCAGTTTTGCTTCTGCCCGATTTTACCAAACCTTTTATTGTGGAAACTGATGCCTCATCTTTAGGCATAGGGGCTGTCTTACAACAAGATAATCACCCTATCGCTTTTTTCAGCAAGAAGTTGGGTCTAAGAATGAGTGTGGCATCCACTTATGTAAGGGAGTTGTATGCAGTGACAGAAGCGGTTAAGAAATGGCGACACTACTTGTTGGGGTCCAAATTTGTTATACGTACCGATCATAGAAGTTTAAAGGAATTACTCACTCAAACTGTTCAGACAAATGAGCAACAAAAATACGTCTGTAAGTTGATGGGATTTGATTTTATCATAGAATATAAACCTGGAGCAGCTAATATTGTTGCGGATTCCTTATCTAGGTGTATGGAGGATGATCAAAAGGGGACGTTTCTGTCCTTAGTTTCAGAAGCTATTTTTCAGCTAGTGGAGCAGATTAAAAGTGAAAATACTACTGATCCTGAACTGATTAGCATCCGTGGGAAATTGCACAGGCAAGAGTTGGGCAGTAATGACCTATGTAGCACCGATACCGACACGGAACACGTGACACGATACGACACGACACTCCGACACGTTAATTCTAAAAAATGTTAGATTTCGACACGCTAGGACACGTTTTGATATTAAATAATTTTTTTAATTTATGTAGTGTATATTATATTTAATATTCAATAATTTAAAAAAAATATGAATCTAAAGTTATAATATTCATAAATTTTACAAAAAAAATATGATATCACAAATATTTATATTAAACTCAATAAAATAGTAATCGTAATCCAACCAATCTAATATTTATAACTAAGAATTCAACACAACACAACTTTTAAACTTTTGTTTGAATTTCTATAATGCGTGTTGGAGTGTCGGGGAGTGTCGGAGTGTCCGAAAGTGTCGGGAAGTGTCGGACACGACACGTCAGGGGTTTTGAAGTGTCGGTGCTTCATAGGTAATGACATCACAGAAAGAGATGGAATTCTTTACCATAAGGGTCGTTTCTTGTTGGGACCCAATTCTGAATTGAGAGAAGTGGTGGTTCGAGAGGCACATTCCACACCCATGGTGGACATGCAGGTATAACTAGAACCTTTTGAGGCTTACTGCTTCTTTTTATTGGGTTGGAATGAGGAATGATGTGAAGGAGTTTGTCAGGAGGTGTCACACTTGCCAATTGATTAAAACATCAACTTCTCCTCCCATGGGACTATTACAGCCGCTACCTATTCCTAATGGGGTGTTTGAGGATTTAAGCATGGATTTTATAGTAGGCTTACCTACTTCCAAAGGCTACAATGTTATCCTTGTAGTTGTTGATCGTTTAACCAAGTTTGCACATTTTGGTGCTTTGGCTCATCCTTACACAGCAGCCAAGGTGCCTTCTCTGTTTTGTGAGATTGTGGTGAAATGCATGGGTTTCCTAGAACCATTGTGTCTGATCGTGATGCAATTTTTGTTAGCAAATTTTGGTCTGAACTCTTTAGATGCAGTGGCACAACTTTGAGGATGAGCACAGCTTACCATCCTCAATCGGATGGACAAACAGAGGTAACTAACCGTTATTTGGAACAGTACATTAGAGCTTTTTGTCATGATGAGAATCATAGGTGGGCTAGAGTTTTAGGATGGGCAGAATATCATTATAATACAGCTACTCATTCATCAATTGGGATGACACCATTCCAAGCTCTCTATGGTAAGGTGCCATTAATGATTCCACCATACCCAAAAGGTTCAGTCCGAGTTGAAGCAGTGATACCACCTTGATCCACAAGGACGAGTTATTGAGAAGGTTGAAGGCTCACTTGCAAGGTGCTCAGAATAGAATGAAGGCACAAGCAGATAAGCACAGACGTGATGCTAGTTTTGCAGTAGGAGACTTGGTCTTAGTGAGGCTGCAGCCATTTCGACAGATTTCAGTAGCAAATCGAAAGAATCAGAAACTGGCCAAAAGGTATTTTGGACCTTTTCCAGCGGTAAGGGTATTAAGCCCTGTAGCTTATCAAATTGGACTGCCTGAAGGGTGTAGAGTCCATTCCTCTTTTCACATTTCGGTGTTGAAACCTTACAAGGGTGATGGGTTAACTGTTGCCTTACCTTTACCAAATGACAGCAATGATAACCGTCCAGTCCATCAACCATTGGCTGCATTGATGAAGCGTGTTAATCAGGATGGCCAAGGCAGTCGTACACAGTGGCTCATTCAGTGGTCTAATGCTCTTCCAGAAGATGCTACTTGGGAGAATGAAGAAGATCTCATTGTGAATTATCCTGAGTTTTTCTTGCTTATATCAAACCTTGAGGACAAGGTTTCTGTTGCACTAGGGGCGAATGATAAGAGTACCAATAGCAGGCCTAAGAGTAAGAGGGTGGTTGGGGCTCCTTCATGGGCCAAGGATTATGTTAGCAAATCTTAGTAAGCCCAAGAAGGTTATAAGAGTTTGTTAGGTTTGTGGGGAGGGGAGTTACACGTGTAATACATAGTGCCCATTTGTCGTTTGGGGATTCATTATGAAATATACTGTTGATTTCTTCTTTCTCCTTCGTTTCTTTTTTTCTGAAACTGACTTTGGTACCGGGTTCGCGTCCGTTATCAGTGTCACAATAAACCCTCCATGCAAAGTGCATCTGCGCCACCTAATCCACACCTCCCTTGCATGGCCAGCACATATGCTCTCAAATTGGACACTTGGTCTCTACTTTCTATATTCTCGGCCAAGCGTTCTCTGACCCAAGGTTCATCTCTTAATGTTTGAAAATTGAACACTACCATCTTTCTTTCCCTTTCAAGACCGTAGTCCTCAAGAGGGGAAGACAAAGCGTGCATGTCCTTGCTCCTCATCTACTCCTCCAACCGTGAGCCTCGCAAGAAAACACCTAGAGCGGAGCTTCTCATTTATCCTCATGGCCGCAAGCATCAAAGGAGGGCATGAGACAACCTAAGTATTTTCCTTTTTTCCCTTTAGTCAGCCGAACCACCACCATCATGGAGGTAACATGCTTTTCCCAAACTCTTGTTGGCCACTTAGCCATGCTGCTCTAATGGAGTAACTTCCATTGCATGCAGTTTGTATCTAGACTCTCACCTCAACCTTCATCCTCCCCCTCTTCTCCTAGCTAGAAACCGTGAGCTCCATGAGCATGGAACAAAAATAACTCAGTATCTTCTGCTCCTCTTTGCTTCTTGACCAAAGATCATCACTCCAGGGACTGCAACAGAAATTAATCTTCCTCATACTTGTGCGCACGGCCTGTACCGAGAAGGACGAGACTTGTTTGGAGCTTAGGCAGTTTATGATGGTGCTCCTTGTCTTATTAGTGGCCCCTGAAGTGCATGCAAGATAGGTAAACCAAGTTTCCAGCTTCCTTTTCCTTTCTCTAGTCCGGTTGGCATGTAGTTCCAAAAAAAAAAAATTATGTTGGTTATTTTTCTTTTCCCTGTTTCGGTTGTCAAGCATGTCCTAGGGAGTTAAGTTTTTGTCATTCGTAACTCCTTGCTTCTGTTCATTTAGATCGATTTGGACTTAACACTTGTTAGCTCAAAGAATTGTTTTGAAACTTGGAATGTTCGCTGTTGACAAAGTGGTGCAGTAAGCTAAGTCAGAACCATAATGTGGCTCAGGAATTATGAAAGCTGAACCTGAATGCTAAGGAAATCTCTAACTGTATCATGGTTAGCAAGTGGGAAGGTTGGTGGGAAGTCAGAAACATTAATTGGTATCTAAGTATTGGAAGCCGAAGACATACTAGTGTAGTAGGCTTGTAGTTTACTTGTAAATTATAGAAATAGCTTGGCATGAATTCTGATCTTTATACTTATATATAGGTGCGAAAATTTCTTAGAGTGTGGGCTTAATTGGTGCTACCTTTGGTTGGGAAATTTGGCAAAACACCAAGGTAAGTGTTTGGTGGTGAGACCTATTGTGACTATTAGCTAGCGTATGGAATTTTGAACTGTTGCTCACATGTGCCTGATGATCTGTATTCTGTTAAATATTGTTGGTAATCTGCCTTTGGACTTGACATGATGGAAATTTTATTTTGGGAAGTATTTGTTATTCGGCATCTTGGTATTAAAAATACAAGAAATATATGCTATTATGATTATGATCTAGTCATGCATATGTACATCATAATTCATCTGTTTATGTTTGTGTGTGTGAATCATGTCATGGCATACATCATTGTACACTCAGTTTGGAAACCGAATTATATAATAAAAGTAAGCATATGATTGAGCACGCATCATATAGGCATCCCTCCGGTACCAGGGTATGGGACACTTGGCTTCCGTCCGCATATGTCACAGTTGAAATCCACCTTTGAGGGAGCCAATATGGAATCTCCACCAGTGCTATGAACATACCTTATTCTGGCGTTATATACGCATTCTGATTAGTATTCTGGCATTATATACGCACACTGATTCTGTTTTAGCATCTGTTCTGAATTTAAATGTTGATGCGACTGTTTTAGAATTTTGTACCTAGACTAGTATTGTGGCAGTACTGGTTTTACTATCACACTACTGAGATTTTTCTCACCCCTTTTGCGGCTCGATTTTTATAAATTGTTGGAGTAAGAAAAGCATATGATGGAGTATTGGTTCGGAATTATTCTATTGATTGCTGCCGTGTTGGAAATTCTGCTGCTTGTTCATTGTCTTTTGCGGATTGAATATTTGATGTTGATGTAATCAATTGAAATATTGGAAAAACGTTAGGACAAGCTTTAAATTGCTGTATTCTGAATTTTTGGTCAGCATGTAACTTGTTAAATTCCGGTACTCTTTTGCGAAAACCATTCTTGTACATTTTAAATGCTGATTTATAAACTGGTTTAACGAGCACCGTGCGAGTTCTGTTTCTGGGGCTACAGACCTCCAATTTACATATAATTTATATGCACATAAAGTCCCAGATGTCTAGATTCATTATGTCAAAGAAAATTTTTGTAATCTGATGAATATGATTTTATATTATTTTTACAAGTCAGGTATGTTTGGGAAAACTACCCTGCTTTCACATGTACCTTGCGAGTTCTGTTTCAGGAGCTACAGGACTCCGAGTGGGCTATAATTTATATGTACATGAAGCCCCACATGTCTAGTTTCAGATTATATAAACTTTGTGCCAAAATTATGGTAACTCGATTTATTAAGATTTTGCAAGACAGAGAGGTTTTTTTTTTTTTTTTTTTTGAAAATTACTATTTCAGCAAACAATTTAAGTACATAAAGTTTCACTCTATATTCCATGTGCAACCATATTTCATTATAAGATTTTACTTCATGACTTAAAACGTAGTTTCAGTCTTTAACTCAATTCTGCTACGACTCTAATCCGCTTAGCAGATAACCCCTTGGATGCATACAGGGGAGGGTGTCACACTGTGCAAGGCTCCACTCACAGTGAACTTTATCTTGCATAAGTCATCAATTTCCTTAACTGACACACTAGAAATCAACCCTGATGTTTGTGGTTGCACTGATCGGTTGTGTGGATGTGGGCTCATTCACATTTCTCATTTTTTATCTTTCTATTTTTTTTTACTCTAATTTGTATTAGTGTAGTTTATTGTTACTCGCACCTCATTTTGACTCTGATATGAAACCGATACTTAATATAAAGCAAAAATTTCTTAAGTACCTAAAAAAATTCCAGTCAAGCCAAAAAATACAATTTAACAACTTATCATAAAAATATGGGACCTTTAAAGAACATAAAAAATACAATTATGCATAAAATATAACACCACTAACCTAAAATATTAATAACATTTTATAGCATATTTAACAACTTTCATAGTATATAATTAATACAACAATAATAAAATTTATGCAATTAAATATAAACATTAATAATAATACAATAATAATAACATTTTATGTAATTAAATATAAAATATTAATAACATAAACAATAGCAAATTATTACAATTACATAACTGAAATTTTTTTAAGTAGTTAAGAATTTTTTGCTTTATATTAAATATTGGTTTCATATAAAAGCTAAAATGAGGTGAGAGTAACAATAAACTACACTAATATAAATTAGAGTAAAAAAAATAGAAAGATAAAAAATGAGAAATGTGAATGAGCCCACATCCACACAATCGATCAGTGCATGCAACCACAAACATCAGGGTTGATTTCTAGTGTGTCAGTTAGAAATTGATGACTTTTGCGAGTTAAAGTTCACTGTGAGTGGAGCCTTGCACAGGACGTGAAGTGACTTGCTGACACATGATACTTTGAGCGCGTGAAACTCATCGCTATCTTGTAAGGGCTTTGAGACCATAGCATGTTAAACGAAAGTGCCGCTAAGCGACTTGTTGACACATGATACTTTGAGTGTCGCGTCCTTTGTATATGATTTTATGGGACCCTGCTGTTGTAAGAACCCGCACCGCTAATTAAAGTAATTAGTGAATTAATTATGATAATTAAGAAATGATTCCACAATTGACCTTAATAATTATTAGTGGGCTTAAATAATTATATTGAGTGAGTAAAAATGACGAAAGTCGCTTTTCGGAAGAAAAGCGCAGATACCGGTTCTGCTACCCGGTATAAATGCGTACCGGAAAAGTATCCCTGGAAATTATGAAGAGTGCATGATAATTACTAGAATATTATGTAGAACTTATAAAACGAGTTTCAAGTCAAAATAATGTGATCTGATGCCAGAACTGATACTGGCTATGCAAAAGCGCGTACCGGAAAGGTGCTCCGAAAAATAAAATAAAAATATGAAAAATCTTAGAAAAATGTGTAGGTCTAGATTCCAAAGTTTGGGATCAAAATCTTTTGCGTTGCTATTAAGGCTAATACTGCGCGTTAGGTGACTAATTGCCTATATATATATTACTACTAAGGGAACAAAACCCTAGGCAGCCACAAATCCTACGTGAAAGGGAGCTGGTTTGCTGCTGAATACTGTTTCATTGTCTTTCCTTACCATTTGAGGATCAAGTCTTCATCTTTTGGCTTGGTTCCTTCTTCATTCCCTTCATAAACACTTGTGAGCATCCTTGTGGGAGTGAAAGGAGTGTCCTTTGGCAGTGTCCAGCTGCTGTGAGAGTGTGTGAGAGGGCTGCACCATCTGTTCTTGGAAGGGTGGCCATTTAGTTGGCATTTTAACACTCAAAGATGTCTTCTTGTTGAGTAAATGAGCTATCTTGTAGCTTATTTCGTGTGCCCTTCATAGTCAGAATTTGAAGAATTGTTGGAGAGCTCCATGAGCACTGTCCATTCTGTTTTTGAGCTTTGGTAAGTTATACCAACCATGATCATAAGTTTAAATGCTTAAAAATTGGAACCTTGATGCATGTATTTAACTAAGTTGATAACTTAAGGTTGGGGTAGGTTAAACACACCTAGAAATGCATGCTTAAGTGACTATAATCCGTTAAAAGTGGGAACTTTGGAGTGGATATTCACGAAATGCAGAAACTGCATTCTGTCATGAGATATCCGGATATTTGTCGAATAGATATCCGGATATTGATATCCGGATGTGGAATCTGGGTATCCGGATCTGGTATATCCGGATATGGTCAGTGTGATATCCGGATATGGTATATCCGGATATGTCCCTTGTAATATCCGGATATTCTGGGATTTCACAGAACAGTAGCTGTGTTGTGTGAACAGTAAGCTATTGGGGGTTTGTGGACCCTAGATTAAGGAAGTTGAACTATTGTAATTAATAAACTAAGTCAGAATCATGTGATTAAGAGCTTATGGCTTTGTTGGAAGCCTTAAGACGTGAAACGTAAAGGAAAGGCGTAGTCTTTAAGTTGTATGCTTGTATTGCATAATTAATGATATATTATTGGTCCATATCAGATTGTGAAACTGTTTTGTTTGGACTTGAGAGTGGTTGGACTCTTGGCTTGGATAGCTAGCTTGCAAGGTAAGCTTTCGTGTCCTCGGTTTAGCCATGTTATGGTTCCACCATGTCCCATGGGGATGTGGTTTATGCATGCTGTGTTACATGCTTTGATGTTTTGGAAATGTTGTTGAGCTATTATATGCAATGTGCTTTTATGA
Source organism: Gastrolobium villosum (assembly GCA_032173675.1). Classification (NCBI taxonomy): domain Eukaryota; kingdom Viridiplantae; phylum Streptophyta; class Magnoliopsida; order Fabales; family Fabaceae; genus Gastrolobium; species Gastrolobium villosum. The sequence continues at coordinate 28,546 of JAVKPL010007494.1, forward strand.
TATGCATGTGATGTCCACCTAGACGGTAAGCCTGAGTATGTAGCACATACAAGATGGTGAGGCTGTGGGTGAGGTGCAAGCGGTGTTCCTTGTACTTATGTGGGTATAGACGTATTCCTGCATTTCTCTGGCCAGTATATTTTATAAACACACATGGCATGAATATCTGTTGCACTGCATAGTTTTGGAACTTACATTGAAATACTGTTTTTGAACTTATATTGCACATGTAAGTGAGCTTGGGGTGGAAGATACTTGAGGACCCCTTGTCTTACTGAGATTTCTTGTTTAGAGATCTCACCCCACGTTTGGGGACGCTTATTTCAGGACCAGGTAATGTTGAGGGCTCAGGTGGCAGGAGGCCAGAGCTGAGTTGATATTTTATGACATGCTGACATGCTGGATGTTGACTGCTGTTATGTTTTCCGCTATAATTTGATGTTATGTTGAGACTGTTATTGGGCATTGTTGCCTTATTTGGTGAGCATGGGGTTTGTCAATGCCACATAGACTTGATATGTTTTCTCTTAATTATAGTTGTAATAAAGTATTAGGATTTATGGTCCAGGGTATGTGTTGTAGTCCTGTGAGTTAGATACTCACTTATTATTTATATGTGAGGTATTTCAGTTAGTTGTCTTGCAATTTACATACAGGCAGTATTTTATGAAATTGATTAAGTAATCAAGTTGGCTAAGATTAATGACGTCATAATTGAATTAAAGAAAAAGTTATTCCGCATTTTAATTAAGCGTGGCTTAATACGATAGCATGTTAACAATCCGGGTTAACACGGGCTGTTACATTTTATGGTATCAGAGCACTTTCTAGGGAAAAGCCTGTATGTATTGCAATAAATTAGGATGTTTCGTTGCGTGTCTACTTTGTGTTCTCTCTGATTGGTGTGTGTTATGATAATGCATATGTGACCACATGGCGTGGGCCTGATCAACTCATTCTTTGTGTAACTTGTGCAGAGTCATGGTGCCACCAAGGAGGAACCCGAGTACGAGTGAGGATCAACCAGATCCTATCCTGGCTGCATTAGCTGAGATGCAGGCGGCCCGACTAGCCGACCAGGAGGCCATGAGGTTGGCAAACCAGGAAATGCTGGACGCCATCAGAGAGGCGAACAGGCGAGCCACTGCTAAGGTTCTGGAGGAGAACCGGATGGCCAACATGACTATGATGAGGGTCATGTTGGAGGAGTTGAGGGCTGGTCCTGCTGCTGGCCAGTGTCCTCCACCACCGCCACCACCTCCACCTCCACCTAGTCAGCAGGAGGACACCCAGAGTCAGATGGGTGAGGGTAGTCATTTGACGGGGGCTTTGCAAACCATTCTCGTATTTACTGAGGATCGTGACGAGATCGACCGCCGGCTGAATGCTTTCCACAAGCATAAGCCACCTACGTTTGATGGGTCCTACGACCCCATTGCTGCTGCTAGATGGCTTCAGGCCCTGGACAAGATATTCAGGGTGATGTAGTGCACCGAGCCGCAGAAGCTGATGTTCGCCACGTA